>BQNB010018334.1:0-67307 GCA_026074375.1 Tanacetum coccineum
GGGTGGTTGAACTGTATTTCGTGACGATAGATTATCAGCTTGCGGACATATTCACAAAGGCATTACCTAGAGAGTGGTTCAAATTTCTACTCCCGCGACTTGGTATGAAGAGTATGACTCCAGAAACTCTTAAACGTCTTCAAGAAGGAGAAGATGAGTAAAGGATTGTCTTCGTGTATCCTATGTACATTTGTATATATCTTTAAATCAAAAACAAAATATAAAAATATAAAACCTACAAAAACCATAAAAATCAGAAAAATTTAAAATACCAAAAATAGTTCTCAAGACATGTCTTCTCTAATTCGATAGGATTTACTGACCTAGAAATGTCATTCAATAATGACACGGGTCTTTAAATGAAGTTCGAGCAAAAGTTCACACAGTTTTAAAACATGTCTTCATGGCTTTATTTCAGACTGCAACCCGCTTTTCAATCTGAGGAAAGCATGTCGCCAAAAAGACAGCTGTTCCTAACAACGGGTAATTAATTTTTCCCGAGCATGGATTACTTCATATCCATGCATCATAGGAATAATGTACGTTTCAGTGCGTTATTTCTTCATATAGAAGAGAAGTCTTCTTTTTAACCAAATAATTTTTCTTCATTTATTCTTCAAAATTATTTGTGTTAACCATGGTGGAAAAGGTGTTGTCTTTCAAAACTAAATCAGTCATCTCAGTCTCTCATCAGAAAAAGATTTTTAAAAGAATTTTCTATCACTCAAACAATGTCTACAGCTCTTTAAATAGAAATCGGGACATTATTTGAGGGGGAGAAATATGCTAATAATTCTTTCAAAACGATTTTTCTGAATAATCAAGGAGTAAATAGAAAAGGTTTGACAATAACGGATCATGATTTAAAGGTGAGTTAATTAATTTTAACTCATTTAGGCTTTAGATGTTATGTGTTTCAACCTTTAGGATTTAGAATGCAACATATGGAAATTAGGAACTTGCTCCTTTTAACTAGCAACTAGAAGGGCCAAGGTTGCCATTGGTATAAGTTTTATAACCCGAATGATTTTTCTTAAAAATATTGAATTTATAAATCATGTTCGGGTTAACCATTTGAAAAGTGTTCTAATCAAATCAGAATCAGTTTTCGACACTACAAATAGATTTTCAAGAAATTTCGACCACTCGAACAAATACAATAGATCTTTAAATAGAATACCAGTCTTTGCTCGAGGGGGAGAAAGTGTTTTCAAATTATCTTCAACATGTCACGGTAATTATATGGAAAAAGTTTTAACTTAACGAATAATAATTTAAGGGGGAGTTAATTTAATTTTAACTTCAAGGGCTTTAGTTGTCATAAGTTAATAACTTTAGGGGCTTAAATATAATTTCAAGATTAGTGGCTTAAGCTTAAAACTACATTCGATCAATTTTACCAACACCTTATAGTTTTAAAAGGCTTAGTTTTTTTTTGGAAATAATTGTGTAGTTTTAGAAGCCTTGAAGTTGAAGATATGTTTCTGATTTGATTAATATTTCCCTAATCAGTTCATCACTAAACTTATTTTCGAAGGAGTAGAATTTGTTGACAAAAGAGGTACACATAGGTTTGATAAGTATGATGATTCCTTTAGATAGTCAGTATCTTGAAAGAAGAAATGTGTACATTCGGGACTTAGTCGCCTTAGGTGTTATCATTTTGGCTATTTAGAGAGTATAATTGTGACATCCGGGACTTAGTTGACTTCAGTGTTTCAATTTATATCATCACTATCATATAAGGAGAAACTCAGACCTCCAGGACTTAATTGACTTTGGTGTTACGATTTTGAATTAATTGTGTACTTTAGATATTTAGACTTTACACATCAAGTCTTCTTAATGCGGCTTGTAAGAAAGCTTTAAATCTATTTAAGAAAGGATTGCTGATTCAAGGGGGGAAGCTGTGGAAGCTTCTAAAAGAAGAAGAAGCTTGCTTGACCATAAAATTCAACAACTTTCCAAAGGTTCAAGTGAAGGATCTGGTATTATTCTAGAGGTTCCCGATGAGCCAAAGGACAATTCTAGTAGCTCAAGCAGCTTACTTTCTTAATCTGATAATAAAGTTTAAGATGTCTTCAATGATGAGGAAAACAAAGCTGAGAATACAAAACTGATGCATAAGTTGCAGAGAAACAAGCTAGAAATGTACAAACCAGTTTAACTCTGCCATCTGCTAAACTCGAGACTCAATCAATGGTGGATGTTCCCATTCATCAAGAGGACCCAACTATCCAAAGAACTTTACTCATTGACACTGTTACCTCAATGGTTACTGATAAGACATCATTAACACCCACACCACTAACCACACAAGCTCAATTTCAAATGTGTTCGACCTCTTGCTGGAAAGACAGTCAAGAGAATCTCGAAAGCTTTGTTGGTGGACGACTAAGAGATGTTGACTATAGACTTATTCAGGGAACTGAATGATCTTATCATTCTGATACTCAGGTCAATATCATCATATTTTTGTATAATATATCTTGTACTTTATAATAAGTATGTAGTGTATTCTTCGTTGTTCAGTGACAAGTATAAAGTTTTTCAATAGTTTTTCGTTAAACTCAAAATCTTTCAAAATTTGTTATACTCGTCACTCACACGTACCCTCATAGCTTAAGGAGGAGCATTAATATGTTCCCCATTCGACTTGTGAATAATCAGCACATTTTTCTTCCAGTTTTCCAACATATTCGAATCCATTGGTATCCAAAATATCAAAGGGTAGATGTTGACTATAGACTTATTCAGGGAACTGAATGATCTTATCATTCTGATACTCAAGTCAATATCATCATATTTTTGTATAATATATCTTGTACTTTATAATAAGTATGTAGTGTATTATTCGTTGTTCAGTGACAAGTATAAAGTTTTTCAATAGTTTTTCGTTAAACTCAAAATCTTTCAAAATTTGTTATACTCGTTACTCATACGTACCCTCATAGCTTAAGGAGGAGCATTAATATGTTCCCCATTTAACTTGTGAATAATCAGCACATTTTTCTTCTAGTTTTCCAACATATTCGAATCCATTGGTATCCAAAATATCAAAGGGTTTGAAATTTTTGATAAGGGGAGAAAATGTGATTTAAATATGAAAACTAATAAAAAATGTGATTTTGTGGACTCATGTGTATACTCCATCCTCCTTGTGCTAAACATTTTTGGTTAATCGATGCACATGTTGAGGGGGAGCGTTTCTGAAAAATTCAAAAACAATCAAGGTACTAAAAGCTTTGATATTTATATCACAAGTACCTGATTGAGTTTTTCAATTGGTTTTATGGCAAGGTGAACTGTACCAAAAAGACCGACCATGTATTTAATTTTATCAGAGTTATAAGGTTGGTAAGGTTAGGTATTAGTTCCCATGATCCAGCCAGAACCGGAGGGATCTACCCAGGGACAATCCACTAGTTAGTGTAGAAGTCCTTAGGTATGACATAAAAAAGGAGTAAAAGTGAGAATAAGGGAATAGTGCCGACTGAGATGGAGCTAGTACTGGAACAAACCCAACAAGGTTCTAGTCATGAAGTCTCGGTAAGCACTGAAGGGGTTGAAGAATGAAAAAGAAATGTAAGGATAAAGGGTGTAAAGAAAGAAGCCCTCCATACACTTAGGCAGAAACTGGGTCAATACATCTGCTGTCAGAATCACAATGGTGATTGCTGACATTGAAGACTGACATCATGGACCCAGTGATGCAATGCACAACCCTCCCTAGCCACTCAGAATCTCTCAAAAGATTTCTATTTCATTTCTCACGGAGACTAAACACGTTATCTATTAACTTTCTTACTCTGAGTTAGTTGATATTGAAAATGTGGCAGTCCACTCCAGTCTCCGATCACTAAAACCAAAACGCACTATTGAGTCTAGAGCCAAGAGATCATCAATTAATCTCATTAGGACACTATTCCATATTGCTTGTTCTTCACACAATGTGAAAACAAGGTTTATCATAAGAGTCCTACACATTATCCTTGTGGTATTGCCAGAACATCCAAGTGATACCTAAGTATCACAGTGAAGATGGAAATCCTGCTAGAGCCAACATCAAACAAGCTCTTAGTAGGTGACTTGTGAGATCCTAAATGGATCAAACTTGTGTCAACTGGAACGAAACGATGGTGCGATTCTACAAGAATCAAACTTGTTCTAGTATATGAATTAATGGTTAATGAACTTTGTTAAAAGCTTAAAACTCTCGATGTGTTACAAAAACACTTTCACTAAGTAACACGTCGATTGATTTTTCAAACCAAAATTTCCCATTATTGCTAACTATTTTATTACATGTTCATATAAAGATGGAGATGGTGTCATCTTGTTCCGGCAGAGACAAGTTCATTACCACATGCTCATACTTGACCGACACATTCAAAGAAATCATGAAAGTTCAGCATATGTTTCTAAGCTTCCGCAACTCTGATATTACACGTCCCTCTGGAAGTGGCCAAGTATTAAAGTTAAAGAACTTCAAGAACAAAGTATTCAAGATTTCAAGATCAAGAAAGGTATGAGCATGTCGGTCCGCAAGACACAAGATCACAAGACGGCGAAAGACCACAAGCTGATGATCAGAGATTAGATTTGGCTGATGATCTCAAAGAAGCTCAAGATCACATATCAAGTACAATCACAAGCCACAAGACAAAGATCACTACCTCAAAGTACAAGATATCACATGAAGAATCAAAGACTACGAGCCGAACACAAGATCAATCAGAAGATTGCTGAGCTTAAGTTAGTATTTTCTAGGGTGACCTACCTTAGGGGGAGATTGTTAGATATTAGAAAAAGACTCGGTCACCCCGTGTATCTTCCAGTTTATTGTAGCTCGTAGTTAAGCGTTTAATGTATAACATTCGGTAATGGGTCGGGTATTAAACCCAACATGTAAGCCCACTACCAAGGCCTTTAGGCCGGTTTGTAACACACTATATAAGCCTTTTCCATGCCATGGAAGAGGTGGTTAGTCATTTTCATTTTACATGTTACACTTTCTCTCACTAGAAAGCTTTTCTCTCTAACTTCCTCTCTCTAGATTTGGCTAATCCATCTATCTTTCATTGTGTTATGATTTCCAATATCCTACAAATTGCTAAAACATGGTAACAATACATTTAAAGTAATTTTCAAGTTTCAATCATGGTAACAATATATCTCGTCACATCATCCACATTTTTCTTCAGTTTCAGACTAGTGTTAAATGGTTTTTCTTTTAGCATATGTCAAACCTTTTCTTTTCAAACGATCTGTATTATGCGGTACCTCAATATATATATAATAACAATATAAAATTTAAAAAAATGTATTCATATTTGATTTCACATATGATTCATCTTGCAATCAAAAGCAGTAAATCATGCGTGATTTGAAATTTTTGATAACCAAATAGAAAACACCATAGTCACTTGTGAATTTATCAAGTACAACAACTACATCTTCTTCCATATCTAAATCTATCTCATTCACAAGATGATTTTCATCATCCATAACCTGATTTTCTTTACCAGCAACATCCTTTTTCCTCAAATTTTGTTCTTTTAACTGATTATCATCGATTAAATAAATCATTACTATCCAATTCGATTATTTGGCCCTAAAAGTACCAATTTTGGTCTGTAAGTTTGACTAGTTACGATCAATAACGATGATAAATGGTTAAATCGACAGTTTATTGTTGGCGTTGGAGTCGATTCGATGGTGATTTGCGATTTGGCGTTGTTTGTATGTGTTTTTCGGTTGTGTATGTTTTTGAAAGAAAACCCTATTTTATTTTTTGAAGAATGAAAGGGGGTTGGATTTTTTTTTTTCGGCTTTATTTGGACAAGTTATGTCATTCCTGATAGAAAAAATGCTTGGCTTTTATATTGGACAAGTTTTGTCATTCTGATAGAAAAATGCAATCTAATGTGAGCTTTGGATGAAAATTGGATGAATGGTTGTTCTTTGCAAATCTCATCTCCGGGTAACATATACTTTCTTTCTTTCTTTGAAGTAAAAATAGATATCTGTATGTTGTTTTGTATTTTTTATAGACCAGGAGAACTAAATGTATACATACTATTTTACCTATTCGCGATATTATATAAATATAATAACATCACATTGTATTTTACCTATTCGCGATATAATTTGAACTCATTCCTCCATAATATTACCAAAAAACGCTTATAAATTGCTTCGGCATTGCGTGGTTAGTCAACATTTTTTAAATTACCTATTACTTTGATATTAATTAAAGTTACTCAAATCTTAAATTATCGTTTTCTCTTATGTCGTTGTAAGAAAAATATAAAATTAAAAATATTGTTCGACGAAATTTATGTTACATGATACTCGCCGCCGCAACATGCGAGTACTCTGCTAGTGATATATAAGTTGTAAACTTAGCTAATACATCATAAAGGTCTATAAATGTTTTATATCTAGAGAACAAGAAAGTAGATGAGATTTAATTCGGGTGGCGTTAAGGTGTTCGTCTTTTTGAACTGTTTGTGCATGGTTTATAAATAATGTGAGTTTCTAAAGAAAATAATGATCTAATTGATTTATTAAACAGATTGACAAAACAATCAAGAGTCTGATCTCAATCAGATAAACAAATCAAACCAAATAATCTACCACTGCTACTCAGTAGTGGATCTATACCAAATAATCCACCACTGCTACTCAGTAGTGGGTCTATTATCTAAATTAATAATAGTTCTATTACAACAGAACAATAACAAGATCAAGATGATCTAATTCAATTAGGGTTTACGACTTTTAGAGAGAGAGAGAGTTGAACGAATTTAAAGAGAGGGTATGGCTAGGAAAAAGTGAAGATAAAGCTGGTGAGACCAGCTTATATAGCTCCTTAACCACCGACTTAAAACTATCCACACTTGGCAGCACCAGTCCTTCAACTTTAAATCTTTGTTCATTAACAGTCAAACCTTTTACACAGCTAAAATCGAAAAATAACAAAAGACACAATAAGCCCCTTATCTTTTATGTTTACCATATTGATACTATACTTTTAATATGACCTCTTAGTCTCAACCTGGTAAACATCATACATAGCAAGTCTTTTAACCAATTCCATGTGCTAGACTGTATCCAACCCTTTGGTAAGGATATCTGCAATACGATTTTCAGAATCTACATTAACAGTTTTAGCAACACCCTTTAAAAAAATTTCTCTTACAAAATGTAAGTCAATTTCAAGATGCTTTGTTCTTTCATGAAAAATTGGGTTGGTTTAGCTATCTTAATAGTTGAATTGCTGTCATAATGAAGTGAAACAGGCAAAAGATTTTCTATTTGCAAATCTTTTAAAAAATTTAAAATCCATATCACTTCACTGGTTATTGAAGTAAGAGCTCTATACTCTGCTTCCGTTGAAGATTTAGATAGAGTATTTTGTTTCTTACTTTTCCAAGAAACAAGAGAGTTATTAAGAAACACACAATACCCAGTAACTGATTTTCTTGTAACAATACAATTAGCCCAATCAGCATCAGAATATGCATTAAGAAACATACCAGATGTCCTTACAATATGAATTCCCAAACCTGGACAGCTCTTAAGATATCTTAAAATCTTAAATGCAATCTTAAGATGAGAAGACAAAGAAGAATGCATAAACTGACTTAAACAATGCACATCATAAGAAATATCTGGTCTAGTATTGGTCAAGTAAATCAATTTTCCCATCAATTTTTGATAATCAGTAACATTCTCAAGTAAAGGATCATTCTCAGAAGCCTCATTAGAAATGACAAGCTTAGACATAAGAGGAGTTTTTACAGGTTTACATGTCAGCATACCATACTCAGATAACAAATCAAGAACATACTTTCTCTGATTGAAGCAAATACCTTTATCAGTATCCACAACTTCAATTCCAAGAAAATATATAACTTTACCAAAGTTTTTAATCATAAGTTTAGACTTAAGAAACATTTAAACTTCTCAATCTCAGAAATACTATTACCAGTAATGATAATATCATCCACATAAACCAATAAAGCAAGAAATACCCCCTATCTGACTTTGTATATAAAGAATAATCAGACTTACTCTGACTAAACCCATTTTCAATCAAAGTAGAAGTCAACTTAACATTCCACTGTCTAGGAGCCTGTTTTAATCCATATAAAGACTTTTTAAGTCTGCAAACCTTATTATCAGAAGGAAAATATCCTTCTGGTGGCTTTATATAAACCACTTCTTCAAGATTACCATATAAAAAAGCATTATTCACATCAAGTTAAAACACAGGCCATGACATACACACAGAAATATCAACAAGCATTTAACAGTTACAATTTTAACAACAAGAGAGAAAGTCTCCTCATACTCAATACCTTCTTTTTGACCAAAACCCTGAGCAACTTATCTAGCTTTATATCTATCTGTCTCACCACTAGATCCAAACTTGATCTTATAGATCCATTTACTTCCTATGACCTTTCTTCCCTAAGGTAACTCTACAATTTCCCAAGTGTCATTTCTAAGTAAAACATCTATTTCTTGATTCATAGCATCAGTCTAGTGGGGATATTTAGAAGCTTCAATATAAGTTTTAGGTTCTCTGGTTTTATTAAGTTGAGTTACAAAACATAAATTTTCAGAATTAAGTTTTGAATAACCAACATATTTCTCAAGTCCATATTTAACTTTTGATTCAACAACAAAATTATTATAATTCCTTGGAAAAACACTTTGTCTTGAAGACATTCTAACATTTTGAACACCATGAGATCAGCTTAGATTTTGATCCAAATTACTCTCAGAAACAACATTTTCCTCAAGTGTGGCAACCTCCTCATTCCGTGTGGCAACTAGTTCATCACTGCTATCAGCATCATTTCTAGAATTGTCAACTGGAAAATCAGTAGTGTTGATATTGCTTCCAGACACAGAAGATCTACTACTATCACTCTTATTTTTATTCAGATTATTAGCTACTCTCTCATCATCATTGGGTATCTCAGGATATTCAATATCAAAAAAGTTTATATGATTAGCATCTTGAAGAACATTTCTAGAATCATTTTTTCCAACCTCAGAATCCTTAAAAGGAAAGATATTCTCAAAAAACTTAACATCTCTTGAAAAAATGAATTGATGCTTATCAAGACTATATAACCTATAACCCTTTTTTAAAATTAGAATATCCTATCATAACACACTTCTCAGATCTACTACTGAACTTGTCATTATTATTAACAATGGTAGCAAAACACAAACAACTAAACATTCTTAAGTGAGAGAGAGTATGCCACTTTTTATATATCATTTCATAAGGGTACTTTCTATTTAGCACAAAAGAAAGGAGTCTGTTAATAAGATAAGTAGCTGTTAGAAATACACTCAGTTCACATCTTTAAAGGTATTCCCCCTGAAACATAAGGGATCTAGCAACATTTAAAAGATGCCTATGTTTCCTCTCAGCAATCCTATTTTGTTGTGGAGTATATACACAAGAAGTTTAATGAATAATTCCTTTATCAGAACACAGTTTAGTTACAGTCTGATTAACAAATTCAGTACCATTATCACTTCTAAAAACTTTAATTTTCCTTTTAAATTAATTTTCAATCAAATTATAGAAACCAATTATAAAGTAAGGAACCTCATCTTTAGATTTAATCAAGTATACCCAAATTCCTCTAGTGTAATCATCCACAACAGTAAAAAAAAATACCTGAACCCCTCAGAACTAGTCACCTATAAGGCCCTCATAAGTCTAAATGAACAAGATTACCCAACCTCTTAGAAGTATTATCACTTTAAGGAAAAGGTTCTCTAGTTTGTTTAGCCCTTTGACAAATTTTACAAAAAACAATATTATCCTTTTTATCAATTGATAAGGAATCTTTTAGAACATTTAAAACAGGGTATTAAGGATGACCTAGTCTACAGTGCCAATCATGCTAAGATAGCAAACATTATTATCTAAAGGTACTATTATTACTTTTAATACCTTGGTCATTATAGTAGTACAATCCTTCATACTATTCACCAATGCCTAGAACATTTTTCAGATTCAAATCCTGATTCAAGAAATAATATCTATTCTCATCAAAGGCAACAATAACTTTATTCTCTTTAACCAGTTTATGAACAGAAATCAAAGTGACACAATATTTAGGTATAACAATCACATTATATAAAGTTAAGCCATTAGATAATCTGAGATTTTCTATCTTAGAAATATAGGCCTCCGTCCTATTAGGATGACCTACTTTAATTTTAAGATGGGAAATGTCAAGAACATTATCTAATTCCTTATCAGTGTAAGTCATATGTTGATTTGCCTCTGAATCAATAATTTTACCATTACTAACAAGTTTAGGTTTAAAATTAGTATTATAACAAAAAAAATTCAAAATTTTTATGAAAAATAAAATTGTTATTAAAATAAGTACCTGCCATATTGGCCTACATATTTTTTCCAACTTTATTGTCTTTGATGAGAGAAATAAGAGTGGCCATTTGTTCATCTGTAAATCCAGAAGATGAACTTTTCCCAACATAACTATTATTAGAAACATTTTGTTTCTTAAAATTTTGACCAAATTTTTTCTTTTCAAAATCAGCAGGGTATCTAATGATTTTAAAACAACTATCAATAGTATGACCATTAAAACCACAGTTCTCACAAACCAAACCAGAACCGCCATCTTGCCTATTATTATTCCAATTATTAGGTCTTGAAGGTCCATTACTTTTTTTCTGATTGTTTCTTTGATTATTCTGGTTATAAGGCACATTATAAACAAAAGCAGAAGCCTGACTACTTTGAGATCAACTAGCAATACTACCAGCAGCAACTCTGTGAGATTTTTCACTAGAGATGGTAGCATAAGCACTTCTCACATCAGGTAAAACCTTTCTAGACAAAATATAACTTCTAATTTGCATATAAGAATCATCCAAGCCCATAAGAAATTGCATTAATTTCAACAACTAATTATGTTTCTTAAAACCATCAGAAGCATTACAAACACACTTAGGCAATTCAATCATAGCATCATACTATTTCCACAAAGCATTCAACTTATGATAATAATCACCAATAGAAGATCCATTCAACTTAAGAGTATTAATCTGATTATGTAAGCCAAACATTATTGACCCATCAACTTTGTCATATGTTTCTTTTAACTCTTCCCAAACCTATTTAGCCCTTTTTGAAAAAATTTAACCCAAGAAAAGTACCTCAAATATTGAATTCAAAATCCAACTAACGAGGTGTCATTTTATACACTTTTTCAGGGTCGTTTAACCTCCTAAATCGTGCATTTATGCCCAAATAAGTACTTAATCGTTCCTTTTCAGGTATTTCTCATTTGGAGGCCATTTGGAATAATTACACGTGACTTGGGCTCATTTAGAGAAGAAACGGACAAGACTACGGACCTACACCAATATTTCTTAAGATTATGTTCTCAGCAGCTGGAGATGGCGTCACAGTTTCTACATGACGCCGCCACAACGCATCCCACGATGGCGTCACATATTCCATGACGGCATCATAGATCACGACCCAACCCATTATCTAGAATATTCTCTTTTATGAAGGCGTCACGACTAAAACGCGACGCCGTCACAGCGTTTTTCCTATATATACAAACCCGAGTTTAGGGTTTTGAGTGTGTAACTTTAAAATAAAAAGAGGGTACGAACCCTAGTTCGTTTAGCAGCTGTTAGGGACGATTTTAGGGCCTAAAAACCCTATTGTACTTCCTCCAACTCATGTTTTAATCAAGTAAGGTTTATTTAATCATTCAATATGTCTATGTGTTATTTGATTCATCTATGTTCTTGCTTTATCTTTAACATGCTTAGCTAAACCTCCTATTGTGTTAATTTATGATTGTATGAAACCTAGAATGTAGATCTTAGTGGTGTTGCTTCTTGTGATAGATATACATGTTAGGTCTTAGAAAACCAGCTTTTGTCTGCATCGCTATTGATATGTCTAGGAAAACATGATTCTGTAGAAAGGATACCATCGGGTAACAGTCTTCATACTACCTTGCCCCCTAATATGGTTGATCCACTCTTAATATATTTCACATGCACTTAGTATACCCTTAGAGGCCTTGTAATTGTCTTCATACTACCTTACTTGTGCGTTGCCTTAACGGAATACTAAGTAGACGGCGGGTTTGTGTAATTCGTTCATGACTTAAGAAATAATTACACAGATCATCACAAATGTGACAAGGCAACAACACTAGGAGAAGCAATCCAGGGAGTAATACATAATTAAATAAACACAATCTTTTATCTTATTGTTAACACCAGTAGCGTAGACATTATTTAGTTTAATAGCTAAAAACAAACCTTTCCAATATATGATTTTACCTGCTTTCATAAAACATAAAAATACAAAAATAATCTTCTCTCAACCGTTAGAATTTTGTTACAGACGTGATCAAAGCCTTTCCAATTATTTCTCCGAGGTGGATCGATAAAACAACCCCCGAGTTTGCCTATTACTACTACTACAACGATTAGGGGCTTGCCTAGGGTGTTGTTAAAAAACTTCTGTAGAAGTCACTACGATGACCACACATCAAGTTTTGGCGCCGCTGCCGGAAGAACAGTTAGGTTTTGATCATAGTTTAGCTTAGTTCTTCTTGCTTGAATCCTTTCAAGTAAGACTTTAATTCTGCATATTAGCTTTCTTGTAGTCTATCTTTTCTTTGTGTTATCTGTTTCGTAACCCATTCTCGTCAACCACCATGGGAGACGAGAATCCTATCCGTACTCTAGGAGACTACTCCAAACCAAGCCACGAGGGCTATAGGAATACCATTGAGCTCCCCGTAGGGAACAACGTGGTACCTCTTCGATCCGACACCATCCGGTTGGTGCAAAACGGATGCTCATTCCACGGACTTCGGTCCAAGGATCCAAACCAACACCTCAAGGATTTCCTTAAACTTGTGGACTCACTTGACCTTGACGGTGAAAATAGGGAAAGAACGCGCCTGCGTTTATTTCAATTTTCCCTACGCGATCAAGCTAGCAATTGGCTTGAACGCCTTCCAGCAGGATCCATCACCACATGGGAGGATCTTACTACCCGATTCCTTGCTCAATTCTTTCCACTGGGAAGGACCGCAAAACTCCGCAACGATATCCTGATGTTCCAACAACATCATGGAGAATCTTTATCCGAAGCATGGACTCGTTTCAAGGACTTACTCCAAAAAGTCCCTCATCATGGCATAGACCTTTGGCTCCAAGTCCAAATTTTTTATGACCATGTCAATCCTGTCACAAGACGAACCATTGACCAATCGGCCGGTGGTAAGCTTCGTGACCTCAACGCCGAAGAATCCTGGGCATTATTAGAGGACCTCGCCCTCTATGACAACGAAAGTTGGAACGACCCAAGGGATTTCGCTAAGCCGGTCAAGGCAATCGCATTGCCTCAAGATGTCCCGAGTACATCTGACCGTCGTCTAATCGAGCTCGAAAATCAAGTTCAACGCTTGATGGAAGCTCATCTTGCTCTGACATAACTTACCTAAGTAAAAAAAATCACTACCTCATGTGAGATCTGCAGTGGTCCCCACGACACTCAGTATTGCATGGAAGATCCCAAACAAGCCTTTGTTGAATACGCATCCTCGCGTACCGATGAAGCGGGAGGTAAGTCGTATACCTTCAAGCCCGAGCAAAACAATCTTGGTGACACCTACAATCCGTCATGGAAAAGTCACCCGAACCTTAGGTGAAAACAACCCCAAAATTTCCAAAACAATTTTTCAAACCCACCTAACCGGTTCCAACCCAACGGTTCGGTCCCGAACCGTTCCTTCAACAACCGTCCTCAAAATTTTAACAACCAATCAAATATAGAAGGACTGGTTTCCGAATTCATGGCATCTCAAGACGCCAGATTATCCAAGTTTGAAGCCGATTTCAAACGACAACAAGGTGAGTTGATCAACAAAATAGACATCGTGTTGAAAGCCATTTCTGATCAAATAGTCTGCACATTACCTAGCGATACGGTTAAGAACCCAAAACTAGGGACTTATCCAGTTTTGTCTGCTCGTTCTTACCCAACAATAGATCCGCAATGCTCATCCCACATCCATAGCTCAATCAACGCCATCATAATCCACCCCAAGCAGCCTGAAGAATCCCACGATAATGAGCCTGACATAGGACATGAAGCAAAAGGCAGCTTTGGAAACATCAACTCTAACCAACACCCACAACCTGATCCATTAGCTTCCATTGCCACATAACAAGTACGAAAGCTGAATTCGATGCTTGAGTCACTCGGATTGGTTCCCTAATCCTGTTGGGAATTATATTTGAGTTGATAAGACAAAACATATGAAAGATGAAGGACTTAAAAGACAAAGGAGGAATTCTTTAAAAGATGGAAGATTACAGAAGATTTCCTAGAAGATAATTGTAAAAATTAGGAAGATTTAGTTGTTTCCTAATACTTATCCTTTGTAAACCTAATATCTCTAGTATATAAAGAGATATAGGTTGTATAGTTTTCTATGTGTCAAGATGTAAACACCAGGAAAAGTGTGTTTGTGTCTAGGCGTTAAGTCCTCTTAATAGACGCCTAGGGTTTGGTAGTTTTAGCCTCAAGGATCTTTGATTCCTTGTTATAGTTTAGATAACACGTTCTACCATTAATCAAGGTAGAATTGGGGCTTGTAGTAGTCATGTATCGTAGTGAAGATAATGATGAAAAACCTTGTTAGAGTAACATTGTTCTTGTGCTAATTCCGCTATGCATATGTTTATGTCCAATGTTATTATTATCCTAGATAAAGTTCTAAACAAACTGAGCTTAAACGATCATATGGTTTACACAATTGGTATCAGAGCCTGGTGGCTTATGATATCTAGGATCTACAAGGTTTTTGGTATTGTGTTCTTGATGAAAAAGAAGAGACAAATCTGTTTTGGCGATTTGGTGTGATTTTGGTGAAGTTAGGGTTTTTACGACACTTTAAAGTGTCGTCTAATAATTAAAAAAAGATGACTATGATTATTTTTTGTGTAAGTCGTGTTGGTGAAAACTAGGGTTTTTCATTAAACCCTAATTTGGTCATGAAGATTGATTCGTCCTTGGTTCCAAGAAGTAGCGGGTACGATTGGTTTATGAACAAAAGAATGAGCAGCAGGGTTTGACGATCAGCTAATCATTTCTTGATGTTAAGAAGAAGCTACTAAAAACCCTAATTATCTAAGGTTTGGTCGTTTATTGGTATGAAGAAAAAGGCAGGAGGATTTTAATCTTGAATCGAGTTTGTATTGCTCACATTGATTATTAAAGCTGATTAGGCTTGAAGGTATGTTAGTGCTGCTTATGTACATGTTTCTGCTGTCAATGAAGATAAGAAAGGTTAATACTGCCAATGAACACTTAGTACTGCTAATTGAAGTTAATACTGCCAGTATAAATTTAGTACTGCTCGTTGAAAGTTTATACTGCTAGTTGGATATTAGTACTGCTAGGATTACAAGTTAATAATGCTGCTTATGTGAACTTAATACTGCCAATGCAAATTAATGCCGCTACAAGAACGAGTTAATATTGCTAGCCTTATCTTTGAAGGTTAGTGTTGCTGCTTATGATTATTCGTGCTGCTTATGTAAGTTAGTGCGGCTAGGAGACGTTAATACTGCCAGTTCATAGTTTGTACTGCTATTAAAAGCAGTTAATACTGGTAGCTTTAGCAGATATCGGATAACACACATGTTGAATCTCGGATTGAACAGATGCTTCGTTTAAGGGGAAGCTAACAGATTGATTTAGTTTAAATGTTCTTAAACGTTTAAAAGGCTTGTATTTCTGGATTAATTGGTTACGAAGAAGATTGTTTATCACTTATTTGGAGTTGAAGTAGAGTTTCACAGGTTTGTGTTTTATCATATCTCAAATGGCTTACAACATTTGGAGGTAACTTGTTCGTGCTTAGAAACGATGTGACGAAAGACTTGTCAAAAATCTAGCATAGGTGGTGTGATTTCTCTTTATGGTGCTAATGCTCACATGTGCTTCACTTTGGTTGGTGATCTCATAGTAATGATGAGGGATAATTGTCAAGAGATTGCGGTCTACTTATATTTCACAGATTTATTTATAAGTTTGACGTCACATGGATAGTACAAGATATAAGACACAAGTTTGGGTTGTTCTACTTCAGCATCAAATTGGTAATACTTAGTTTTCTTCATCAGTAATCATTACATAGAGCGTATATTCAAGAAATGGTTAACATATGAGTTTTAAGGTAAGCTTATTGTTAAAAAATTTAACCATTTACATGCATCATCAAGGTGAAGGTTTTTACTATTGCTAGTCATTATTACTATTGCTAGTTTAAGTTTCTACTGCTCAAGTTCATTTATCTTATTATGCTTAATGGTGGGTAATTTGAGAAGTTAGAAGGCTTGGATTAGAAGTGTGATATTGGTTTGTAGTAGTCAAGATAAAGTTTCTTACATTCATAAGTCCCCTATTTGATTATGACAAAAAGGGGAAGAAAATTTACAAAGAAGATGTGCAACTTACAGATCCTTGGTGGAATTTCATAGATCCTTATTCTTTCATATATATATTAGCTTTAGGGGAAGTTCGTGCTTATTTTAGTTTTGTCATTATCAACTAGGGGAAGATTGTTGGGGATTATATTTGAGTTGATAAGACAAAACATATGAAAGATGAAGGACTTAAAAAGACAAAGAAGAATTCTTTAATGATGGACAGATTACAAAAGATTTCCTAGAAGATAATTGTAAGAAAATTAGGATGATTTAGGTTGTTTCATAATACATTTCACTTTGTAAAAACCTAATTCTATTTGTATATAAAGAGTTTTTGGGCGTATAGGTTTTGTTGTGTCAGGTGTAAACATAGGAAAAAGTGTGTGTGTGTCTACGGCGTTGAGGTCCATACATATTTAGACGCCCAGGGTGTGGTAGTTTTAGCCTCAAGGATCTTGATTCCCTTGGTATTGTTTAGAAAAACATGTTCTACCAATGGATCAAGTAGAAATAAGGGTTGTTGTAGTCATGTATCATTGTGAAGATAATGATGAAAAACCTTGTTAGAGTAACATTGTTCTTGTGCTAATTCCGCTATGCATATGTTTATGTTCAATGTTATTATTATCCTAGATAAAGTTTTAAACAAACTGAGCTTAAACGATCATATGGTTTCCACAATTGGTATCAGAGACTGGTGGCTCGTGATATCTAGGATCTACAAGGTTTTTGGTATTGTGTTCTTGATGAAAAAGAAGAGACAAATATGTTTTGGCGATTTGGTGTGATTTTGGTGAAGTTAGGGTTTTTGCGACACTTTAAAGTGTCGTCTTTATACTTAAAAAAAATGACTATGATTATTTTTGGTGCAAGTCGTGTTGGTGAAAACTAGGGTTTTTCATTAAACCCTAATCTGGTCATGAAGATTGATTCATCCTTGTTCCAAAAAGTAGGGTACGATTGGTTTGTGAAAAAAAGAACCGGCAGCAGGTCGTTTTGTCCATAGCTAATCGTTTTCTTGGTGTTAAGATGAAGCTGCTGAGAAAACCCTAATTATCAAAATGTTTGGTCGTTTGATCTGGTATGAAGTAAAAGGCAGCAGGATTTTGATCTGATTTGAGTTGTACTAACTCCCATTGATTATTATAGCTCGATTGGGCTTGAAGGTATGTGTGTGCTGATGTACTTGTTTCTGCTGTCATGAAGATAAGAAAGGTTAAGACTTCCAATGAACACTTAGTACTGTCTAATTGAAAGTTCATATGGCAGTATAATTTAGTACTGCTCGTTGAAGTTTATACTGCTAGTTGGATATTAGTAATGCTGCGAGTACAGTTAATATTCTGCCTTATGTGAACTTAATACTGCCAATGAATTAATGCTGCTACCAAGAACGAGTTAAATACTTGCTTGCCTTATATTGATAGGTTAGTTGTGATGCTTTAGATTATTAGTGCTGACTTATGTAAGTTAGTGCGGCCAGGATACGTTATATCCAATTCATAGTTTGTACTGCTATGGAAAGTAGTTAATACTGGTAGCTATAGTAGATAATCGGTAGACACCACAAGTTGAATCTCGTATTGAACTGATGATTCGTTTAAGGGGAAGCTCAAGATTAATATTGGTTTAAATGTTCTTAAACGTTTAAAAGGCTTGTATTTTTTGATTAATTGGTTACGAAGAAGATTGTTTATCACTTATTTGAAATTGAAGTGGAGTTTCACAGGTTTATGTTCTTATCATATCTCAAATGGACTTACAACATGTTAGAGGTAAAATGTTCGTGCCTTAGAAATGATGTGGTACAAAGGAATTGTCATAATCTAGCAAAGGTGTGTGATTTCTCTTATGGTGCTCAATGCTCACATTTGCTATCACTTTGGTCTGGTGTCTCATAGAAGATGAGGATCATTGTCAAGAGATTGCGGTCTACTTATATTTCACAGATTTATTTATAAGTTTGACGTCACGTGGATAGTACAAGATATAAGACACAAGTTTGGGTTGTTCTACTTTAGCATCAAATTGGTAATACTTAGTTTTCTTCATTAGTAATCATTACATAGAGCATACATTCAATAAATAGTTAACATATGGGTTTTAGGGGAAGCTTAATGTTTAAATGTTTAACCATTTACATGTATTATCGAGGTGAAGGTTTTTACTACTGTTAGTTATTATTACTACTGCTAGTTTAAGTTTCTACTGCTCAAGTTCATTTTTCTTATTATGCTTAATGGTGGGTAATTTTAGAAGTTAGAAGGCTTGGATTAGAAGTGTGATATTGGTTTGTAGTAGTCAAGATAAAGTTGCTTACATTCATAAGTCCCCTATATGATTATGACAAAAAAGGGAAGAAGATTTACAAATAGAATATATGCAACTTGCAATCCTTTGGTGGAAATAATTCTGCGTAGATCCTTCTTTCATTCATATATATTTAGCTTCAGGGGAAGTATACTTATTTTTAGTTTTGTCTTTATCCATCTAGGAAAGATTGTTGGGAATCTATTTGAGTTGATAGACAAAACACTATGAAGATGAAGGACTTAAAGACAAAGAGGTTTTCTTTCATTCAAATGTGAAAGAATTACAGAAGATTTCCTAGAAGAGAATTGTAAAAATTAGGAAGATTTAGTTGTTTCCTAATACTTATCCTTTATAAACCTAATATCTCTAGTATATAAAGAGATACAGGTCGTATAGTTTTTTGTATGTCAAGATGTAAACACCAGGAAAAGTGTGTGTGTGTCTAGGCGTTAAGTCCTCTAAATAGACGCCTAGGGTTTGGTAGTTTTAGCCTCAAGGATATTTGATTCCTTGTTATAGTTTAGATAACACGTTCTACCATTGATCAAGGTAGAATTGGGGCTTGTAGTAGTCATGTATCGTAGTAAAGATAATGATGAAAAACCTCGTTAGAGTAACATGTTCTTGTGCCTAATTCGTATGGATATTGTTTATGTTCAATGTTATTATTATCCTAGATAAAGTTCTAAACAAACTGAGCTTAAACGATCATATAGTTTCCACTAATCCTCCAATACAAAATTTGTCTGCACTAAAGAGGATGATGGATAAGTAATGTTCATCGAGATTGTGACAACCATGACTTGAGCAGGTTAGTCAAACCGTTAGTGTTGACTTATGTATTTGTTTCAATGTATGGGTTATGTGTTATTTGTGCTAATATGTGTTTATGTGGGATATGTGAGATTGGATAATCAATCCATTGAGCGTGATCGTCTCAATGGGATTGGATTTGTGTTGGATTTTGTGAAGTTCATTTCGTTCACTTTTGGTGACAAGGAAATGATTTCGGTGATTGAAGCGGTTTCGCGTTAATTGTGTAAGTAATTATATGTATACGTATTTATGTGTTAGTAATGTTAGGTATGAATAGGTGTTAGTAGTTAGAATAAGAATGAAATGTGAATTTCTATTTTTGGAAAGTTAGGTTAAAATAAAAATAAAAAGTTATTTATTTTAAAAGTCTAGTAAATTGCGTTTACGCAAAAAGGTATACTCAAATAAGCTTAAGTTTTTATAAAAATTAAGATAATGCAAAATAATTAAGTAATTAAAAAATAAATAATAAAAATATCTATATATATATATTATATATATTTTATATATATATATATATATATATATATATATATATATATATTTATATATATATATTAAAGGGGAAATCGGCCAAAAAGAAAGGAAGGAAATTCAATCTTTCTCAATTGATTTGGTAAAGATCATCTATCCTAAACCATTTTTGTAACCTTATTGAATCCAAAACCTTTCTCCCCTTGTTTTTATTGTCCCAGCCGAATTTTATCAAAGGAGGAAGAAGAAAAATATTAATTTTTCAAGTTTGGTGATTTTTGTGTTCAAGATTCAAAGATTTAAGGTATAAATTACAATCCTTTGAGTTAATTACCATTAAAAATATGTAATTATTATTATGATTGGATAATTAGGTTTTATAACATCTGTAATTAATGATATAATAAACATGTTATAATGATTAAGGTTTAATTAAGATCATATGGGTGTATTCGTTAGGGTTTGGATCGCGTTAAAACATGATTTAGATTAGGACAGAATTTAGGGTTGTGTTGTTCGGCCATTATCTCAATGATGGTAATAGCTTTTGTCAAGTTTCCGGTGTCTATAACGTAGCTCAGAGAGTCTAGTTTTCAAAACATCCGGTCGGGAAGTCATTCAAACGTTGGTTGTCAGAAAAGTTGTCAAAGCAGTAAATACGGGTCAGATTTAGGTCAGATTACGAGGTATAAAACCCCCACTTAAAATTCAAATTTAGCTTAACCCTTCTACAGAAGTTTAGTTCTATGTGTCTATTATAAATCCCCCAAAGGAGAGCTTTTTATTTGGAGTCTATGTATGATTTTTAAGTCCAAACTTTTTACTGTGCAATCAGATCCGAATTAGGACTGTTTTGAAGTTTGATTTTCTTAGGAGTACTTGTGCATGTAAATGGATCTTGGGAATCATGAGGTAGTTAATATACTCATAAATGAACATAGGTGATTTTTGGTATGAATTATGGAGATCAGTAAGTAGAGGTTTTGAGTACGTTAAGTCACATTAAAATTCTGCAGTTATGAACAAATTATGACTAACTAGTGAAACTTGTTAATGAAGTGGTTTAAGTTGGGTATGGTGTCGAGGTGACCCATGGGGTTAATAAAACACCTTAGACGTCCTCCAATATGTTGTTACATGTGCATTAGCGTTTGGTTAGTAGCCGTGTATCACGACGTTATTTTGTTGTTATAGATTTGTGTAGGTTGTTTTATGAAGCTTATTGTATGGAATCTTTTGGAAGCTAAGACTAAGGTGAGTTTCATAGCCCCTTTTTCTCATGTTATTTTGGGGTGAGAATGATGCTTGTTGTCGTGTTAAAATATTTTTAAGCTTGCTGTAGTTATGTGTATTGGATCGTGGGCACGTTCCGTCCCATTGTGTTATGATATGATATGTTTGGTATTGTGGATCCCAATATGCAAAACGAGGTGTGATGGTGGTAAGACTGCGTGAATAACTATGAGGCCATGTAGCGTACTCTATGTAGTGATATGATTGTGGATTGTGGGCACGTTCCGTCCCGTTGTTGTTATCTGTTGTCATGAATTGTTTAGGTAATTGCAGCAGCTAATTTAAAGTTTATTTCGGATATTGTTGTATGTGTAAAACCTATGATTATCATCACAATTTATGTTGACGTTTTAAGCATCCACTTTTTCAGTGTGTGTTAATGGTGCTAAGATAGAGCGAAGTGGCTAGAAGAGACCGTAGGATGCTTGGAGTTTATTTATGCTTTCGGTTTGAATAAATGCGTTTGCACGAATTATTTGGATTATGGTTTGCATGTCATTTATTGACGAGACGTCTTTCTTATTAATAAAGAAGCCGTTATGTTTTGGGTATTGTTATGACACTTTGTGTCTTTGCTTTACTTTAGTTTTAGTTTTAGTATTCTCTATATAGACACCATGTGTTGTGATGATATCCATTCTTGTTTACGCCTCGCGTTTCCGCCTTGGCGAGGTGTGACAGATTGGTATCAAAGCCTTTGGTTATAGAGAAGTAGGTGGTTGAGCCTAGACTATAACCTAGGGGTCCTTCATGTAGATGCATTTAGGGCTTAAGTGTTTAATGCTATAACTGCTATGCTTCCCCTCTATTTTTGCATAGCTTATATATTTTATATTTTGCTAAGTTTTCATTTAGTTATTTTGTCTACCATTATTTGATATAATATGTATTACTTTCTTAGTATTTTAGTTATGTTTTCCCCCACCCGTAAGAAGTCTCGTTGGGGAACCATTTTCCCAACTGGACTTAAGCGTTATAAGGAGCCTCTTGTGGAACCGAAGGAGATAAGATAGTTGATCGTTTGTCGAATTCGCGTAATAGGGCTGGACCCGCGGAGTCGGGTGATTCTTGCGGAGGCAAAGTCAAACCCAAGCGAGGCCCAGCATAAGTTTATCCCGTCCTTTACCCCGTCATGTTGTTATTGATTATTTCTTTCAGATATTTCGTATTTTGGGAATTGTTGCGAGATTTTTGTTCCTTTATGTCGTTTCGATTTTATTTTGATATAAGTAAGTAGTTATTTGATGGAGCATTTTTTATATGTTAAGTTTGAGTGTTTTAAGATGTGCAATGTGGTATATGTGCTTATATGTGAATTATTATTGATATAGGTAATCTTGGAAGTAAGTACACGTGTGAAAGGAGGCACTTAAAATTATGGTGGTCAAAATAATTATAAAGGCATCACACACGTGAGACTTGTGACCTTGATTCGCATTTATTTGTGTTGAATGTAAGGTGGTAGTGTAATTATGTTTTTTTTATTTGATATGGGTATTCATGTAAGTATGATGGTAGGGGTAGAGAATTATTCTCTACCCTAATTGGATGATGATGTTATGTTGGTTGTATAGATAGTAAGTTTCCTTTCTATCTAGTATTTGCGGATACCTAGTATTGCTATTATAGAGGTTGTTCGTTTGCTCGGTTGTTTGTTCGCATTTTCTAAGTCTAAGCTTAGCATCCCTTCATCGTACTTTGTTAGTAAGGATACCTGATTTTCCTATTCGACGTCTTGATGTATATTGGTTGTTCGAAATCTGCTTTTTCAGATATAGCCGTGTTTCGTTAGTTCTTTCATTGTATTGATTACTTGTATGAGTATCAAAGGTTTCTTTTAAGCACTAAAGTGTTCCTAACATATTTGTGGATCTTACTCCCTTATTTGATATCCCTTGGTTTTCGTAAACCGTTAGCGAGTGTTAGTATCGATGCTTTTAGGTTTTGCTCCTGTTGATCGTTATTTTGGATATGACCTTACTTTCTTTTGGGTACATATCATATTGCATGAGTTTTTTCTCTTGTACGAGTTCGATTTGATTTTATTTTGAGTATATGGTTCTGGTATTTTTTTCGTTTTCAAAACAATAGAATTGTGGGTTAGGAGTCTGTTCGGTGTTTTATGATCCCTGTTGGTTTTCTGGTGTCATTTGTTGGAGTAACATATTTCATAACTGATGTTAATTATAAAAACTCTTTGGATGTATTTGTGTTAGTGTTTGAGAAAAACTAGGTTTAAAATGATTTTGTAAAAAGAATATGTTTAAATGGTCTATACAATAGGATATGAAATTTTTGGAATTGCTTTATAAATTTTTTTTTATTATTAAAAAGCTGGTTTAACGTGGATTCATAGAGGTAGGTAAGATATACCATTAGATATCCACTCTCTAGGATTTTTTTATGTACAAACAGAATTATATTTTATAAAAGAATTAAATTTAAGACAATTTTATTTATTATTTAAAACGATTTTTATACTCTTAAAGTGAACTTTCTTAATTTTAATTGATTTTTCTATAAAAACATTATATAATTTGGTCTTTCGTGTAATGGGTTCGGATAATTGGTATAAGAATTGTCGTCTTCTCGTATTGATATTTTTTTATGTGTTATTTGTGTGGTACTTGCTTGATTTTCGTTCGTGCGTTTTCGCTCGATGCAATATAGGATCCTTCTTTCAAAGGGATTCTTATGTCTTTGATCAACCGTCTATTTGCATATGTGGAACTCTATATGGCTTCTAGGCCTTTGACTCGATATGCGTTTGTATCTATTCGATTGTTCGTAAAACCATTGGAGTTCGTTATACCGTTGAGTCGTGGAAGCTTTGATGTGATTGTGGGAATGGACTGGTTGTCCAAAAGGAAGTTTGTGATAGTATGTCATGAGAAGGTGGTTAGGATACCGTTGGAAGGTGATGAGACACTTCAGGTTCATGGTGAACGTACTCAAGGAGTCGTGAAAACCTTAATGAACACAAAGGTAGATGAACCAAAATTGAGTGATATTTCCTTCGTATAAGATTTATTGATGTGTTTCCAAAAGACTTGTCGATTACCACCACAACGACAAGTTGAGTTCTGTATAGATTTAGTTCCTGAAGCAACGCTAGTCGCGAAGACTCCATATCGTCTAGCACCCTTGGAAATGCAAGAATTGTCTGAACAACTTCGAGAGTTGCAAGACAAGGGTTTCATACGACCTAGTCATTTTCCATGGGGATGCACCAGTGTTGTTTGTTAAGAAGAGGAGCATGGAGTTCATTTGAAGTTAGAGTTGGAATTACTGAGGAAGGAGAAGTTGTATGCTAAGGTTACTAGTGTGAGGCAGTGAAGAATTGGGAAGTACCTACGACACCATCCGAGATATGATTATTCTTAGGATTGGCAGGTTACTTACCTACGTTTCATCGCAAACTTTTCTAAGATTGTTAAACCCATTACTTCCCTAACTGAGAGGGATCAGAAGTATGAGTGGGGCGCAGAACGAAAAGAGGCTTTCCAGACTTTGAAGAATGATTTGTGTGACGCTTCGATAAATCAAATGTAGTGGTTGATGCGTTGAGTAGAAAGGGAGAGTGAAACTAAGACGAGTAAGAGCAATGTCCATGACTATCCAGTCAAGTGTTAAGGACAAGATATTGGCTACTTCAAGTGAGACGTCCAAGGTAGAGAACGCGCCAGCAGAAATGCTGCGTGACCTGGACCAACAAATGGAAAAGAGAGCAGATGATGGTTGTACTTTATGGATTAAATTGTATAGTAAGTATGAGTATGAAATTCGCTACCATCCAGGTAAGGCAAATGTGGTGATTGAGGCGTTAAGTAGGAAGGAACGAGTGAAACCTAGACGTGTTCGAGCGATGGCTATGACTATTCAGTATGGAGTAAGAGGAATGATACTGACAGCCCAAAGTGAGGCGTTCAAGCAAGAGAACGTACTCGCAGAAATACTACATGGTTTAGATCAACAGATGGAAAGAAAAGGAGACGAGAGTTTGTATTTTATGGATCGTATTTAGGTTCCATTGGTAGGAAGTGAAATGGACGAGGCCCATGCATCAAGGTACTTGGTACATCCAGGAGCGGATAAGAAGTACTATAACCTTGGAGACATGTATTGGTGGCCATGAATAGAGAAGGATTAGCTATCTATGTTAGCAAATTTCGGACTTGTTTAAGAGGTGAAGACTGCAATGTCAAAGACTTTTGGCTTGCTGCAACAGCCTAAGATACTTGAGTGAAAATGAGAAAGAATCACCATGGATTTTATCACTAAATTTCCAAGATCAAAGTAGTGAGTATGATGTGATTTGGGTGATGGTCGATAGACTGACCAAGTTAGCTTATTTTCTAGTTATACAAGAAAATTTCAAGATGTTTAGTTATCAAGGAGTTATATAGATGAGATAATAGCAAGGAATGAAATTCTAGTGACGATTAACTCAGATTGAGATGGATGATTTACCTCGTGGTTTTGGCAGACGTTACAGAAAAGTGTTGAGAACGGTGGGTGATTGGATTTGATATAATGCTTAACATCCTCAAGCGGATGGATAAAGTGAACGTATAAGTCAGACTTTGGAAGATATAATGAGGGCATGTGTTATCAATTTTGGTGGTAGTTATCAATTAAGCATTCGGTGTGCTTCGTTTGAAGCATTGTATGTAAGGAAGTGTAGGTCGCCTATTTTATGAGCTGAGATTGGGGAAAGTAGTTTGATTGGACCTGAGTTGGTTCAAGAGACGACTGATATAAGTGGTTGTTCGATAAAAGTAAAGCTCAAAGCGGCAAGAGACCGTCAAAAGAGCTATGCTGAATAATAGACGTAACCGTTAGAGTTTGAGGTAGGAGATCGGGTTATGCTAAAAGTGTCGCCTTGGAAAGGTGTAATTCGCTTTGGGAAAAAGGGTAAGTTAGCACCGAGGTATGTAGGGCCATTTGAGATTCTTGAAAGAATCGGTCTTGTAGCGTATCGGTTGAGAGGGGGGGGTGATGCTGGGAATTAAAGTGGAGTACATGACACGTTCATGGGTACTAACCTAAAGTAGTGCTTTGCGGATGCTAGTCAGCCTGTTCATTGGATGAGATCGAGGTTGACAAAATTCTTTGTTTTGTTAAGGAACCTGTTGAGAATAGTGACCGTGAAGTTAAGAGGTTAAAATGTAGCAGAATGGTGGTAGTTAAGGTCCATTTGGGCTCGAAGCGAGGTCTTTAGGACTTCAGATAAACCGAGTATCCACACTTTTTGGTTGAGCAAGGGGTCATTGGGAGTTGTAGTTGAAGTTGGGTACGTAAGGTTTCTTGTAGACCTTAGTATGCCCTTAGATGTGTTTGTGTGATTTTGGTTAAAGTTATTTTATGAATAAACTCGAAGTCGAGCCGATTTTTCAAAAACGTTAGGCTTTGTAACAACTTATAACTTGGGTTCAAGACAGTTCTTGTTTGATGAGTTGCGAGACCGGGTTGTAAATGACGTTGTTACGCAACTTAAGGTTTTTGACGAGTCTCCTCGATGACGGGCGAGGTTCAGGTAGTTGGATGTTTCTTTTCGTTTGGAGCGGTTATGCTGCTATGCGTACCCTTTTGTGGGCAGGCAAAGTGGTTAGCAGTAGCTATATTGTGGAAAGTAGTTGGAATTCAAAGAGTAACTTTGTGTTAACACTGGGTATGGGAGGACTACTTGAAAGATAAGTATCCTCGATTAATTATTTGGTAATGATAGAGTTGAACCTTTTGGTTAAATCTCAGGACGAGATTTCCTAAAGGAGGGGATACTGTGACAACCATGACTTGAGCAGGTTAGTCAAACCGTTAGTGTTGACTTATGTATCTGTTTCAATGTATGGGTTATGTGTTATTTGTGCTAATATGTGTTTATATGTGTTTATGTGGGATATGTGAGATTGGATAATCAATCCATTGAGCGTGATCGTCTCAATGGGATTGGATTTGTGTTGGATTTTGTGGAGTTTTTTTTTCATTTCTTTACTTTGGTGACAAGGAATGGATTTTCTGTGATTTGAAGCGGTTTCGCGTTATATGGGTGTATTCATTAGGGTTTGGATCGCGTTAAAAAATGATTTAGATTATGACAGAATTTAGGTCTGTGTTGTTCGGCTGTTATCAATGATGGTAATAGCTTTTGTCAAGTTTCCAGTGTCTATAACGTAGCTCAAAGAGTCTAGTTTTTAGAACATCCTTCCTCGAAGGTTTTTGAGGTCGAGAAGTCATTCAAACGTTGGTTGTAAGAAAAGTTGTTAAAGTAGTAAATACGGGTCAGATTTAGGTCCGATTACGAGGTATAAAACCCCTACTTAAAATTAAAATTTAGCTTAGAAATTCTATAGGAGTTTAGTTCTATATGTCTATTAGAAATCCCCCAAAGGAGAGATTCTGATTTGGAGTCTAAGTATGATTTTTAAGTCCAAACTTTTTAGTGTGCAATCAGATCCGAATTAGGACTGTTTTAAAGTTTGATTTTCTTAGGAGTACTTGTGCATGTAAATGGCTCTTGGGAATCATGAGGTAGTTAATATACTCATAAATGAACATAGGTGATTTTTGGTATGAATTATGGAGGTCAGTAAGTAGAGGTTTTGAGTACGTTAAGTCACGTTAAAATTCTACAGTTTTGAACAAATTGTGACTAACTAGTGAAACTTGTTAATGAAGTGGTTAAAGTTGGGTATGGTGTCAGGGTGACCCATGGGTTAAAAAACACTTAGACCATCCATCTATAGGATTGATACATGTGCATTAATCTTTTGGGCTTGCAGCGTGTAACACGATTATTTTGTGTTAGATTTGCTAGTTGTTTATGATGCTTATTGTGGAATCTTTTGGAAAGCTAAGCAAAGGTGAGTTTCATAGCCCCTTTTTCTCATGTTATTTTGGGGTGAGAATGATGCTTGTTGTCGTGTTAAAATGTTTTTAAGCTTGCTGTAGTTATGTGTATTGGATCGTGGGCACGTTCCGTCCTGTTGTGTTGCGATATGATATGTTTGGTATTGTGGATCCCAATATGCAAAATGAGGTGTGACGGTGGTAAGACTGCGTGAGCTAATATGAGGCCATGTAGCGCACATATGTAGTTGATATGATTGTGGATCGTGGGCACGTTCCGTCCCGTTGTTGTTAATTGTTGTCATGAATTGTTTTGGTAATTGCCTGAGGCTAATTTAAAGTTTATTTCGGATATGTTGTATGTCGTAACCTATCGATTCTCGCTCTCAACTTTATGTTGACATTTTAAGCATCATTTTTTGGTGAGCTTAATGGTGCTAAGATAGAGCGAAGTGGCTAGAAGAGACCGTAGGATGCTTGGAGTTTATTTATGCTTTCGGTTTGAATAAATGCGTTTGCACGAATTATTTGGATTATGGTTTGCATGTCATTTAATTCTACTTGCTTGAATCCTTTCAATTAAGATTTAATTTATGCATATTAGCTTTCTTGTAGTCTATCTCTTCTTTGTGTGTTTGTTCGTAATTTTCATTGACTATTCCATTCTTTATCATGGAGAATGCGAATCCATCTTGTTCCACCTCTAATAGGGAGTTTCTTGACCCTAAGAAAAAGAAAGAAATTGAGTCATGGCTTATGGATAGTAGGATCATTGACTCATTAGATGGGTTAAACGAAATTAAATACTTCGCTACCTTCCCTACCATGGAGGAGTTAGAATATCACGAGTGGCTTTTAAAATACCCAAAACCATCTTGGGTAAAGGCAAAGATAAGAAACAGAAATTTTAACAACGCTAAGATCTCTTGCAAGATAGGTCACTTCCTTAAAAGACAAGCCTACATTGATTTAGAATAACCAATTAAAGCGACATTACAATGAGATTATGAATAAAGGGCTAGAGTCGAGACTGAAACTATCTAACCCTAGTAAGAACAACAACTTTGTAGGAAGAGTCAAGGGTTTAAAAATTTTCATAGGAAATGTCACATACGAATGTAATTTCATGATTTTGGAGGACAACACCAGTATTATAGATCACCACCTATGAGAAGTAGTCTTTGGAAAACCATTTGCAAGGAATACTGGTCTCGTCTATAATCAGGAAGATGGAACGATAACTTTTGAAAAAGACGACGAGAAAATAACATTTAAGATGCCTCATAAGATGGAAACGTTTAACCAAATAGACTTTAAGGACATAAATACCAATTCTATACCACCCTTTTTTTCTTGCGAGTAACGATGACCGTGGGAAAACATATTACTTAGATAGTCTGACTTTAGGACCCGAATACAGGGAAGACGAAAGTATTAGCAAGGAAATTTGACACCTAATGAAATTGGAAAGAGAGGCCAAGAGACACAAAGGAGAAGTCACGTAAGGACGTGTGACTTCGAGTCTAGCTACAAGACTCGTTAATAAAGAAAAGCACTTATTGGGAGGCAACCCAATTTACTTTTCCCACAATTAGGAGTGTCATATGTGTTTTAATTCTTTACCGTTTATTTTATTATGTTTGAACTATCTTGTAATCTTGCTTTGTTTGTCTTTAACCTCGTCTTAATTTCAATCAAAGGTATTTTGCAATAATAAGTGTAGGGGAATCTATTTGGCTTTTGAGCCAAATTCAAACATGTTAAATGAATTATTTAGATTAATTCGCGTCAGTTTCATCCGAAAATCCGAGCACTTCTTGAGCATACTCCTCACAAGCAACGTCTATGACATTTACTTGATTAATCGTTTCGTAACTACGGGAGTCTCTCGAAGTTTGCCCGACTTTAAACGTAATGGCCTCATCATCGACTCGTAGAGTTAATTCTTCACCATAAACATCAATTAAAGCTCTAGCCGTCCTCAAGAAAGGTCTCCCGAGGATGAGGGGAACCCTAGGATCAACATCGTAATCAACAACAACAAAGTCGCTCGAATAATTACCAAACAGCTAAAAATAGTCTATATATAATTAAACATATATCCTAAATATCTCAAATTAATTATAGTATATTAAGTATCCCATTTGATAAGAAAATTGCTTGAGCCCCGACAAGAGGTGAATTTGAAATCCACGAAGGTATCTTGTTTGATGCTCGAATATCAAATATTTTAAATTTTGATTCTACTTCTAAAAATTAAACTCAAAAGCAACTAAAGGCAAGCAGACAAACAAGACAATTAAAGATTTAAAGTAAAAACATTAACGGGAATTCTAAAACGCGACATTTAAGCAAGTAATTCAAATTTTAATCCTACAAACTCAAATTTAATTTTTATAAATCTTAAAGGACTAAAAATAATTTTCAGAAAAAGAATTATATTTTTTTGATTTTTATTTTATTTATTATGAATTAAAAACTATTTTAATCTAAAAAACTAATTAAAAATACTAAACTAATTTATAAAAATTTGAAAAAATTACTAAAAATACTTTGGACAATTTAAAACTTGAGAAAAATAAAACCGGTTCCACAACTTATTTGAATAAGCTGTTAAAAAGCTTTAAAAGTCTGAAAGGCAGAAGGGGAAAACACCCTTAAATATTTAATGAGGTAATCCTATAATGAAAAAGACCCAAGGGCGAGATGGTTGAGGTGTGTGTGTTAAATACGTTGGCTATGAAAGGGGAGGTCACAGGTTCGACCCCTGTGACCTCTTCTTTTTATGAAACATTTTTTTTATTTTTCTTTTTAAAACTTTTATAAAACAAGCTAAAATAAGCACTTTTAACAAAGACACTTTTTCTGGATCTTAAAAATAAGCTAGAAATAAGCTCAAATAGAATGACAGTTTGCTATTAAGACTTAGATAACATAAGCTTAAACTAACATGGCTTTTTGGAAACAATGAGCAATTAAGAAAACTAAATAAGCAGAAATTGACCAAGTCCTAAACCTAATAAGCACCTAGGACCAAAAATAAGCAAACAAAGCAAACTAAAAAGCACTTAAGAAGCAATAAGAAAACAGACAAAAATGAAGTCAATAAGGGCTTTTATGACAGATTTTAAGCTAAGGTAAAAGACACATAAGCACTTCTAATTGACTTAAATCTGAAAACAAATATACTAGACAACCTAATAAGCACTTATAACTAGAAATTAACTAATAAGCTAAGCTAAAAAGTTCTAAAAAGCTAGATTGAAAAAGAACTTGAACAAACAGCTTTAGATGAAAAACAACCAACTTTGAGCTCAAATTAAGACCAATTAAGTACTTGTAATAAAGTATAAGCTAAAAACAGATTAATGATGACTTCCAATGAACACATAAAAACTAGAATTAAGAAATTTTGTTTAGAAAATAAGCTAAAAAAAGGATTTAAAAACTGACAGACTAAAACTGTTTTTGGCTTTTTTGGTTTTTGAAGGCAAAATAAGCTAATGCAGCCCAAGATTTAAGCTACTAAATTAAAACTAAATGTAAAAATAAGCTAAAACAGATTCAGTATTCTATCTAATAAGCTTATGCTTGAATTTTCAGAACCTAAAACTTCCTAACTCTATCCTAAATTTGCTGATGAAAATTGGACTTCAAACTTTTGAAAATGAAACTTGAATTTAGACAGATTTAGACTTAAACCACACAAGACAATTGACCACTTAAGCATACTACTTTCTACTGCATTAAGGACTCAAATCAAGTATGAAATCAACACAGATTAGCACTTAATCTAAATCTCAATCAAATAAGCTGATTATTAAAGTAATACACCACAGATTCAAAGAGATTTTAGACCAAACCTTAATACTTAATTTTAGACTTTAAAAACTTGTATAAGCTGACATATAAACTTGATTAAGGCCTAACAAATTGTCTTAAAAGGTAAAAGACACTCAAGCAGTATTAACTTATGTTAATACTGCTTGTGCCAAACACCCCTTAAGAAGCTTGAAATCCATAATAAGCTTAAGACAGATTGATATAAGATATGTAAAGCTAAAACATATTAAGATCCAAGATTATTAGGAAGTTTTTAGTAATTTTCAACTATAATTAAGCACTTATTAATAAGCTAGAACAATAAGAAGTTTTAAAGCTAAAATAAGCAGATTGAGAAGAAAACTTGAACAAGAGATATTTAAGCTAAAACTTATAACCAATAAGCAATTATGTAACATAGTAAGTAATAATAAGCACAATTAAAGCAAGTTTAAGCATAAATAAGCAGAACATAAGCAATAGTTTTAATACGCTAAAAAGTAAATTGGAGATTATACCTTAATCCCAAGCTCAAAACAGGGATCTGAATTGCTCAATAGAGCTTATCAACAAGCTCTTGCTTGTTTGCACAAGCTAGTGAGGTCTATAAGCCCTACCCAAACTGGCTTATCATCCACATTATAAGCTAAGGTATTTTAGGTGAGTTTTGAGGTGAAATGCAAACTCAGTTAAGCTTTAAGGGCTTAACTGACTTCTAGCTAGCTTAAGAAGTTAAAAGAGCTTATTAAGGCTTATTAAATCACACAAATCATAAGCTAAATTGCATTTTAAAGTGAAATAGTACTCAAAGTTTTAAAGGTAAAATTGCACTTTTATTAATAACATATAGTTACAAGCCTGAAAAGAAATTACAATAAGAAAAAGGTTTACAATAAGCTAATAAGAACTAAAATAAGCTAAAAACTAGACGCCTTTGTGTGTGTGAAGAGCTCTTCTTATATAGTGATGAAGGGAAGGTTCTAGGACCCTAGCACGCTCCTCAGCAACCTATCCTGACCCTTCAATCTTGATTATTCTCTAAGCAATAGATCTTAGCCCTTGATTTGAGTGCCACGTCCCTTTCACTCAATGATTGGCACGGATTGCCAACGTGGACTGACAAGAACGTCATTGCGTGTGTCATTAAGCTTCTAGAAAGGTTAATAATCATTTAAGCAGGGTTAAATTGGTGTCAGTGTAAATTTTGGGATGAAGGGTGAACAGTGAATATGGTTTTGGGCGCGTTTTTATGTTTGACCAATGATATGACTTGGGTGTTGACCCGTTTCTTATAATTTGACCTGGGCTAGGTTAAAAGTTTGGGCTTGGGTTATTATTTTGGGTCAGGAAGGGTTATAAGGTTAAATGATTAACGGGGGTTAAGGTTTATGGTAGTTAAGGACTAATGGTGTAATACAATAAGGACTAATGGTGTAAGTATCCAAGGACTAACGGTGCAATTATTTTAGGTTTTATTTTAGGTTAAAGGATTAATAGGATTGGCTTTAGTTAAGACTCAAGATAAATTCGCCTTCGGCTTCGATTTCTTGTACTCTTTCCATTCTCGTGCCTAGTTTTGTCCGTTTTGCTTTGTTTTTGTCCTTTTGTGCAATATCTGTTACCTGCAAGACACAATTCACAATACAAATGAATACAATGCATTTTTCTGTATTTATTGGTCATTATTGGTATTTTTAGCTTGTTTTATTAGGTAAAAGGTATGTGTATTTAAGCACATACTAGAGATTCGGACCACTCTCACCATCATAAGCACTATCAGTAGCACCATCACCTAAGCATATGGAGTCAGTTGGGGATAACATAGAGGCTAGCATCTGGGATCTTGAGAAGCACCTTAGCCCATAGATAGATAGATTAGTCATTGTAGCTCCTTTTGTATTGTATCATACTAAACTTGAGTAGTACTCGGTTGGTAGCATTAATGAGAATCTTGTACTTCGGGTGAGTTTTCAAAAATCAAAACCCGATATGACCCGACCCGATAAGACCCGATAACCCGATAACCCGACCCGATAACACCCCTGCCCACTAGTTACCCCATCATTTAACTTCGATTGAACACCCGCCTCAAACTGATAAAACACCTACGTCATCTTGCGACTGTTGTGTATCGTGATGTTACTTTGGACGAAACCTCATTATATATTAATTTTCTTTTCCTTGTGATCTTGAGGAAACAATGACAACTACGAATCAAGGGTTGAGCTTTGCCGAAATCGAGCAGATTGTAGCCCAGCGAGTGGCAAATGCTATTAAGACTATTGCTATCTATGAGACAAAAATCCGCATGGCTCGCGAGTCAATGAGCCGAACCAAACAGCAGAAGGTCAAGGTAGCAGATAATGCTAGCAACAAGAGGAAGTGGGAAGGTGACCACAATGGAAGCTCTAGCCAACAACAAAACACAGAGCATAAGGTGTTTGGAGCACACACTGTTGGGCTAAGCAATAAGAAAGACTATGCTGGAAGTCTACCATTGTGTAACAAGTGCACGTTTCACCACAATGGCCCGTGCACTGTAAAGTGCGCGAACTGCAAGAGAGTCGGCCATTTGACAAGGGATTATAGGAATCCTACTACTTCTAACAACCAGAAGACCCTCACTTGCTATAAATGTGGGAAGCAAGGGCACTACAGGAATAATTGCCCGGGGTTAAAGAATCGAAACCATCGAAACCAAGCTGGAGGTACTAAAGCATGTGGAATGGTGTATGCCTTAGGAGGAGAAACCAATTAAGACCCTAACAACATGGAAGATGATATCAATGCTTAGACTCTATTCCCTTTAGGAATCCTCGTTGTACTTTCTCTTAAATTTTCGTTGTACTGTACGAATGACTTCAAATTTGCTATCAATTAACGTGTCGTGAAAATTTCGCCAATTTTACTTCGGCTCCCTATTTATTCATGCAAGCCACTTCCTAAAATATTATAACCTTATAAACTATTTCACTACCACATAATGAACTATTTCGTCGCCTTCCATAAACTGCTTCCATGGTCAATTTACAAACTATTTTGTTGTCAATCCACAAACAATTTGTTACCAACTTATAAACTCCTTACTATTACATTATGAACTATCACGCAATCCTCTCGAAAACTATGTTGATACCACCTCATAAACATCGTCTCATAAACAAAGTCGATGTCATTAATAAACTCTTACTATCAATTGATAAACCATCATTTTATAAACCATTTTACTGACATATAAACAAACTTCCTACCCAATTCATTATTACTTTATAAACCAATTTATTAGCAATACGTAAATCATTTTCCATCATTTTATCTTGCTACCATCTTATAATATACTCCCACTGTCTATAATAAATCATTTCACAAACACTTTATAAATTGTTATTTTTCCTTGTTACCATCATATAAACCATTTTGCTGCTACCTAATGACTTATCACAATGAAAAATGTTTTACCTCATCTTATGAAAGTTTTTACTAACACTTATAAACTATTTCACTAGTATTTTATAAACAAAATTTACCATCACTTATAAACTACTCAACTATTGTTTTGTAAACTAAAAGCTATTTCGTCATTATTTTATAAACAAAGTTACTATCATTTTTACAATTTTCTTACCACCATCTTGTGATCTATCTTCTTGATATCTTATGTACTATTTTGCAATCAACTCAAAAACCAAGTTACTTACTACCACCTTATAAATCATTTTGTTTTTATGAAGCTACTCTGTTTGCATCACATGAATTATTTTACTATCACCCCTTGAACCATTTAACTATCGTCTTATAAACCATCTTACATTTATCTTGTAAACCATTTGGTTGTCATCCTATAAACTACCTTGTTTCCATCTTGTGTCACACTCAAAAACCATTTTCCTACTATATACATAACGTTAATTTGACAAAAATGAGCATTGCATTGTTAGCCCTCAATTAAACATGGCCTGATCACCTATGTCTAATTCTGGAAGAACCATGCCATGCTAGTAGTAGTCACCTTAAAACTTTTGTCAAAAATTAAATTTCTACTTATATCTCATAAAAGCAAAATTTTATGTGCGTATCCATAAAACATGCATGTCACGAGAAATCGAATTAGTAATCATAGTGACTAAGTAGACCTTTACACCACCCTACCACATAGAGTTGGCATCATCTTACACCAAATCCTATGCCGAAAAGTCAAGACGCATCCCTAGTCACCCTAGGATGATCCACTAACAAGTTTACTCGCCATTAAGGAATATACCAAATCACCCCTTTCAATGTCTACGTAATACCATAGAGCTTAGTAGTTACGAAACCACCATAGGTATAAATTCGTTATCACCCTAGAAAGGAAAATGTTATAACTAACGCGTTAAGCCGAAAGGGATGAATAATTCCACTAGAAGCCGAACTTTGGTCTCAACAATAAATATGAAACCAACGCCACTAATCTTGAACGCTCAAGTTAAAGCAATTTAGAAGGGGAATGCAAACGAGTTACCAAATGTGGTAACGAAAATATCAAAAGACGTAAATAAAAATAACAAATAGATTTGTCGTTACAACATCCATTTATTACCTTATAAATATGATTACATAAGAACAAAAAGGAAATACAAGTTTTATTACAACCCTCCTCTAGCAATAATATCTATTACTCCCAAAGTAGATCTACGCCAATAGCCAGGACAATGATCGTTGAAAGAAGCGCTAGAATTACAGCAAGATACTAAAAATCTTCTCCGTATAGTGTCACACCCCGCCAAGGCGGAAGCACGAGGCGTAACGTCATGGGTATCATCTCAACACAATGATGTCAACAATAGAGAGAACTACAATGCATTAAACAAAACAAAAATAGACACAAAGTGTCATGACAATACCTAACACAAGAAAAAGGGGTCTTGTATTGAGGTAAAAGAGTCATGCCAATAAAAAGACATAACCAAAATATCTCAAAACCTAAACAGTTAATCCACATTCAAAGTACAAATTTAAACAAAGTACGAAATGAAAACTAGGAGATAAACTCCGCATGCAAGCCTATGGTCTCACTAGCCAAGCTTCCTAACTTTACTTTCCTCAAGATACTCACCTGAAAATAATGTTTAAAATGTCAACAAATATGTTGGTGAGAGTCATAGGTTTTAGACACACAATTAAACTCGTTTTCATTGTGATTAACAAAACAAGGTAGGACAAAAATGAACTATCAATCCTATGCTAGCATGCAACATAATCAAATCAACACATTCACACACTGGGTAGGCGTACCCCTCCGATCCCATGGTACCATAACCAACACTGAGTAGGCATACTCATCCGATCCCAATCAATATCACAAGTAACACCAAGTAGGCATACTCATCAATCCAAATCAATACCACAAATAACACTGAGTAGGCGTACTCATCCGATCACAATCAATATCACCATGTAACACATAGTCATATAATAGTCATGTAATGTCCATACGCATTTAAAACACATAATCACAGCAATGAAACATTTCAAAACATTTTCATCTTTTCCATCCAAATATAAAAACGAAAAAATGGGACTATGAAACTCACCTGATGCACAGCTGCTTCACAAATTCCTCGCAATCAACTAAACACAAATAAAACACGTGTTACACGCGATTAGGCTAAACACCCAAGTCGATGTAACTATCAATTGATGGACTATTGTGTCTATATTATGATTATAAACCCTTTACCACACTTCCCATACCTTACTTATATCCTAATACCCTTAATCCTTTCATTCGAGTTTTCTAACTTTTTAGAAATATTTTGTAGTCACTTCATGACTACAAATAAAATACTAAATCATTAAATTGCGTTTCCCTATTGCATTCCATACATTCCCAATGGGTTATGAACTACCATGATTTTTTAGAAAAAAATAATATTGAGTCTAACTATTTTATAAAAATTCAACATCACAAAGTACTCAGAAATTGATCTGATTTGACCACTCAAAAGTTTGGCTTGACCAGACCCATTTAGACATTTAGAAAAAATCTACAAAAATTCTAGAAATTCATAGACATCATGAACTTACTACAGTAGCAATCTCATCAATTAAAAAGGTGTTTTGATATGGTTTTTGACCTCACAAACACAACCCATAATCTGACCCTAAAACTCAGATTCGACAACGAATCTTGTACAATTATTTTGACTGACCTCCACTCACTTTTAATTCATGAAACCACCAAGGTTTAAAAGTAGACTCTCTGTAGTTAATTTTAGGCTCAAGAAAATCAATAAAAGCTATTGATCCCAATCTTAGATCGATTCTTTAGCTTGTAAAGATTATGTTACCTTGGATAAATCCAAAATAACAAAGGTAGAAACTTTGTGTGAATACTAAAGAATATGCGGAATCTACTCCTTAGTACTTAGAAGAAAATCAATGAAACAGTGAATGAACAATGATATAAACAAAAAGCTCCAATATTATTAAGATCAATAATATGAGTACTCTGAGTAGTACTAGGGTTTACAACCTTGAAGCTATGACTATCGTGTGTTTCTATCTCTAACTCAATGACCTAGGATCTCCTTTTATACACCAAGGAGTCCTTTACAAGATAAACTCTAAACTGATACATATCTTTCTAACTAACTAAAATATACATTTGAATTTGTCAATACATATCTTCTTCATACGACTTTATCTCTTCAGCAGTCTTTATCTTCCATCAGCAGTACTAAGTCTTCATTTAGCAGTCTTAACTCTCCAACAGTCTTAAGTTAGTACTGACAGTACCAACTTCCTTCTAGCAGTACTAAGTTTATACTAGCAGTACTAAGTAGGTTAGTACTGTTAGTTCAATACTTAGCCATTTTCTTGAATAACCTTGAGCAGTGCTAAAATAAGCTTAGCAGTACTAACACTTTGACTTGGCAGTACTAAGTTGTGAAGATTTATTCCCAACAATCCTCCCCTAAACTTATGATTTACCCTCAAATCTCAAGTTTCTTCTAAATTAAATCTTCTATCTTATTTTGCTGAGGATGCTTCCAAACATACTATCTTCATTGATTAAGTTGAGATCTGATAAGCCTTAAAAGCTCATATGCCATTTCAGTGATATTATAATTAACATGAAGTTTCCATTGAAGCATTCTTGTAAGTGTATCTTGTTGGATCGATTTACCGAATAGATCTTAACCTTCAACATGCAAATAGTTTGCTCCTTTAGATAATTCTAAAGCAACAATAATGAAACACTAAGTGAACACTATTAATTATGTGGAATATAATCAATAATGCTAAGAAGAACAATAATAAATACCACAAAAGAACTTTTATATTAAACTTTGAATCTACCTAGGTTACAGATTACAAACTATGATTACTATTCGATCTCTATGATCTTGTGTAGAACTATATCTACTAACTATGCCTAGGGTTCCTTTTATAGACTAAGGAAACCCTAATGGGCTTTACAAAACGCGTATAAAGATAATGCATATCCTTTCCTAAGATATCTCATGCATATCTTTAACTCTAACTAATTTCTGCGTAAGCAGACTTAACTATTACATAAACAGTATTAACTATTTAATACTGCCAGTACTAACTATGATAAACCTTCTACCAGTACTAACTATTATACTAGCAGAACTAACTATAATACTAACAGAATTAAGTCTGTTATACAAAATTCCTAACAATCCTCCCCTAAACTTGAACTTCACTTGTTAACTTCAAGTTTCTTCAGTTGTCTTCAGTTTGGGCTTTTGAGAATTGTATCCAAGCATGTCTTTAAGTCCTTAGCTTCTCTTGAATGATGATCTGTTTGATGTTCTTTGAAAAACCAGATCATACTTTGTCTTTTAGTCTTTGTCTTCTCTTCACAGCTACACAGCAACATCCAACTAAGTTGGCTTTGTAGTTTTTGGCAAACTACCAGCCATCAACGGATTTGATATGTCTTTACCATGAGCCGTTTGCTATGGACTAGTCAATGCTTCATTGTAGTAACAAGGTGCATTGATAACCTTATAGTTTTTAGCAAACTATCAGCTATCAACGGATTTGAGATCTCTTTACCAGTAGTCGTTTGCTCTAGAGTAGCCAATGCTTTAGTGCAATACTATGGTGCATTGATTACCATACAGTTTTTGGTAAACTGTCAACCATAAATGGATTTGAGAAGTCTTTACCAAAGCCGTTTGCTTTGGACTAGCCAGTTCTTATGCCTATTAAGCATGGTGAACTGATGACCATTTGTTGTGTGGTGGTTAGCCAACACCCAAACCCTTCTCTCTTCCATTACAGTCCATAGTTTCCAAAAATATGCCCACTGCTACTGATAAATTCATCACTTTCTTATCCCAGCTTGCTTCTCAATCATCTTCAAAAGTTTATAGCAGACTTCATCCATTTTTCCATCTAGAAGCTTCATTTTTAGCATCACTTGGCAAGCATCTTTTGACAAAGGATATTTCCTATCTGCTAACATATATATGGTAGATGCCTCCAATGTTAAACAATGTACTGCACATTTATCATAATATCTCCAACTAACCATCTTTTGCTGAAGTGGTAAGCTCCAAATAGCATCTTCATTGAGAGGTGGATCAAACATAGTCCTGAGGTCACTCCAAAGCACTCTGTCATAAGCATCTTCAGGCCTATTTGTTCCATACTTCTGCATTACCAACCTGTATAACTCTATAAGATCCTCTCTTGTGAAGTCTTTAATCATAGCTCCAAAGCTCATATAGACTGTATCAGCTCCATTTGCTCTCATTATCTGATAAATACTTCTTTGACCTTGCTGAAATATCTTCCAATTTACCACACTATTAGATTTTGTAGCCAAAGGAGTAGGATTCATAGCTTCCACTGATTCCTCTTTATCAGTCTCTGAATCTCCTTGTGCATTCTTGTCAACACTTATACCTTTCCTAGCCTTTTGCTTCTTTCTTTTTCCTGTTCTTTTTACTGGCTCTTCTTCCTTTACTTCAGCAACTTTTTCTCCTATAGCTGGAACATCTTTATCATCAATCTTTTGTTTCTTTGAAGTTTTTGTCTGAAGCTCTTCTCCATATCTTTTCAATTTTGCCTTTGTAGCTTCAAAATCCATAGGAACAAAAGTGTCAATCTGCTGAACTACTTTATCAAACTCTTCCTTAACCTCTTCAAAACTCAACTTCTTTAACTGAGAAAGCTTCCAAGTTCCTTGATTCTTCAGATAGTTTGACATGTAGATTCTTAACTGTGACTGAGTCATGGGTTTATTTCTCTTTGCCTTAGCTCTTTCCTCTGCAAAGTGTTTCTTTCTTTGATTCACCATATCTACCATTCTTTTTGCAAAGTCTTATTCAGGCAAATCCTTTCCCAACACATATTTTGTCAAATCTGCATTTTCTTCTAGCTTAACTCTAATAGCATCCCAATCTTTTTCAGTATAATATTGAGCTTCAAATTGAACTTGAGCTTTTCTTTTCTTTTGTTGTTCTAATAATGCTTCCTCTTCTACCATTCTTTTAGCTACCATTTCATCTAAATGAATCTGCCTTGCAACTTCTTCATCCATTTGAGCTTGCAATTTTATAGCCTCTTCCAATCCAGCTTCCTATTGTCTTATTTGTTCTTTAGTTTTGTGAGTGTCCTGGATATCTTCTTCAACCATTGGAGCCTTTCCTTCCCTTTGACCCTTTTTACTAGCAGTACCAGAATCAACCTTAGTACTACCAGTATTAACATCTTCAATACCAGTATTAATCTCTTCTCTACCAGTATTAATATTTAAGGGGACCGCCCATAGATTTTCACGGGTAAAACAATTGCCCTCTTTTACCTTGTATCAGCTATATTTGCCCAGAATGCTCGAACAAAATTTGGAATATCCTAAACTTACTCAAATTCATTCCATTTTTAAACAAATCTCTTCTTATAAATTCCCTCCAAATGCGTATCACCAATTCACCATCTCCCTCATTCATCATCAACCACCATAAACCTCCATGGCCTCCACTAGAGCCTCTATTTCCAAAGTCTCCAAGAGACCAAAAATCAACATCATTCCACCAAAACAATTGTTTGTAGATTTAACCCAAGATGACATAAAAACTCCATCACCCAAACTTCCAATCTCATCACCTAGTGCTCCTAATGCACCCTCTAAACCACCATCAACCAAAGACACTTCTTCATCTTCAATTGATTACATACCCAAATCACCAACCTCATCAACATCACTTTCACCAAATGGTTACTTAAACCCACCAACATCTCCTCCTCCAAGGGTTTCTCCACCACATCCAACTCAAGAAAATGCATCAATGGACATCACTCTCACTCTTTCCCCAATTACCCCACTTGATGTTTAATTTGATACTTCATCACCTTCACCACCTATCATTGAGCATCCTATTCCTTGGAATTTACTTAAAGCACATGGTAACTCATGCCTTTGTTGTAGCCACAACCGAACCCTCATCTTTGGGTTAAGAGATGAACTTCAATATATGTTTTCATATATTGGACATATGCTCTCACAACCACCAATCATCATTACACCACCTCCACCATTCTCCCCAAACTAAACATACTATATGTTTAGTCTCTCAAATAATTGATCATCTATAACACCCCATGTTTTAGGGTCATTTACGTCATCAATAAATTCACTATGTACTTTTAGTATTGTACGCATTTGCTTTTAATCGTAATCGTTAAGTTAAATCGCATAAGCTAAAAATGATCATTCAATGTAAACGGGCATCAATCTATTAAACGTTTACATCAAGCAAGTATTAAATAATTATTTTGAGAATAATTATGGTCCTTGTTCATTCTATTTTTATCGGTTACGTAAAACATTTACGTTTCGCGATAAAATACGTTTAAGCATACCCGGAACCACAAAAATAAATCTACGTTTCAATGAATACTTATTTTTATTTTTCAATGCTCAAAGTTTTATAAAACATTATCCATAACTACATATATGTCGTCCCATATATATAACCAACAAAGAAAGACAATTGATACAAGTATACATTATGAACAAGAACTTATACTTTCAAGTAAAATGCAAGTAATACTTTTATTATCTTTTCTTTTACACAAAATATTACTAGTAAATATCTTCCTAGAAATCATGGGATAACCTCCATTAGAAGGAACCAAATAACACATGTATTAATGAGTTAGTACCATGTACATCTTAGGCTTTGAGAAACTAGATCATGACTAGTAACTTTGACCAACTAGTCATCCCCTTTTCACTTTATATGTTTCGATGACCCAACACCCTTTCAATGCTAGTCTTTGGTCTTTGATTTCTACTCTTTGACCACCTTTATGTATATATGTTGCATGCATAGCAAGAGATAGAAAACACACAACAATAAACACTTGAGAAAATCAACACATACTCCCTTTGTCTCCTTATAAACCCACGGCTCACAATCCCCAACTTAAACAAACCATAAAAATTTTACTTACAACATTTACAAGCATTCTCACACTATATCTAAGCTATACCAAGGAATTAGTCAGAGGGAGTCTTTTAAACAAAGTCACACTGGAAGGTTATCTCAAGAGAACAAAAGGTCTATTTCGGATTTAAGGTTAAGGAAGAATAAACAAGATAATTGACAAAATGATTGAAATTGACAAAAGTTTAAAGTTTTTGAACGAAATTGGTTATACTCGTAATCAGTCAATTAGACAATTCATATCTGTTTGCACCTAAAATGCATGAACATATATATGGTATAGACTAACTTTGCCAATCCTAGGTACCTCAAGAAAGGCTCATCTGAAAAAAACCCTGTTTGTATGAGATCCCATTTGATACTTCTGATCCTGCAAACAGATTTGCCCCTGAAAGGGAAGAGACAGTGACTCTTGATAACGAAAGTAGATCAAAATTGAATAAAGACATAGTGAAACCATATGATTACACAAAACAAAATAGTCTTTATGAAATTTTCAAAGCACCTTCACTAGAGTATCTTTATCAGTTGGAACGCACAAAAGAAGTTAGGAAGACAATGTGGAGAAAACTGTTTGTTAGAACAAATCCCAAACATGCTAAAAAACATTGCCTTTCTACCCGTTTCAAAATCATTAGTAAAAGTAGACAAGTTTTTTGAACGACATGAACATTTAACATAAATCATTTACGAGAAATTGTTGATCAAACTGGCTTAAACTATACTAGTATACTATTTTCCGCGTGCAAATCTGCTTCATGATATGGAACTTTTGATAAAAAACCTTATTAATGCCTTTTCCATTTAAATCACAAAATAATAGCTTACGATTTGAACATTCAACCTTATGAGTGTGATATGTATAGATAACCTCGCACTCGCTGTAGTGGTGACGCCCCGCATCCACTGTATAGTGTGTGTCCCCCCCCCCCCTCCCCCTCCCAATAGACCACTTGAACTCCCGGTATTAGACTGCATTGTCGGTGGCGATGTGTTTCACACCACCACCCCACTATAATCTCACTCCACTCCGCACCACGCAGTGTGCTCCGCTCCGCCCCCTCCCTCCTTGTATATAAGATGGGTTGTGAGGTGTGCCGCTGAATATTTATTGGTAGTCGTATATTGCAGTTGTTTGTCCAGTTGTTGCATCGCGGGGTTAGTGTTCTCGTCGGTTCTGTCTTGTTGTGCTCGAATTAGCTAGTTCATGAGGAATGTATCGCAGAGTTGACTTATTGCGCTTTGTTGTGATAGAGGTATAGGTCATGAGTGAGGATGGTGAATGTCTTGCAATAAAGCTTTCGAAATAAACAGAATCTCGTTAACAAAGAAGTTCATAATAATTTGTTAAAAAGTTTTTAAACATGAAAAACTCGATTTCTTCTTGAACTTGTTTACAACAATGTAAAGAACACAGAAAAACAACTCAGTTTGCAAAGGAAACGTAAGAAAATGTATTTCGAATAAAGAATTACGTGAAGCAATATTCATGAAATACGGATTTGAAAGCTCAAATGAGACCAAGGAAATAGCCATAAGAGAGCTCGCGCTGCATCAGAATACTCATCGAGAACTGCAAGGGAAAATCTGTGGAAACTACAGTTGATAATCCATCTGTTGTTCGACAACCAAATGCTCAACGAATTCCAAAACCATCAAGTTTTAGGGAAAACCGACTCCTTTTTCATCTCAGAGCACGCCATAGAACACACCATCGACTACACCTTACTTCACCTCCCCCCCCCCATCTACCAACCCCACCCTATATCCCCCTCTGCCCCCCCCCCCCCCATCCGGTATGTGATGTAGACAGATATCACAAGTCACTCAACCGTGTGTTGCCTTAGATAGAAAACAAGCAGTTCGAAACACCAATGTAGTATGCACCTGGTACCAACCCCACCCCCTCACCCTAACCTAACCCCATTCCCCTCCCTCTCCGTAATAACCCAAAGCATGTGTCATTTTAGTCACCTAAAGAATTTGTGCTCAAATGACATGGTTCATAACTACTACCTAGAGAAAGCTAAGAAAAGTGCACAACTTCAGAAAGACAAAGAAGTGAATGGAAAACCTAGTATGATTGATCCTGCTAGATTACCCAACACTGCTATGGTTGCAAACCAAAACCTAGAAATTGGCAAGCGATCAATGAGTAGTCGGGTTTTCTAACAAAGTTGGTTCACCTTAGGAGAACATAGGACAACAATAGCCTTCTTGTAGTTTCAATGACTTGGCAAATTCCTACATGAAAAAGTGCCTTTACATTGCAAATCATGATGAATGCGTCTTAGAATACCTCTCAGGTTAAATCTCGTGCCTACTGCACTGAAAAGGATTGCAAATCCCGCTAAGACAAAAAAAGATATATGCCGTAGAAAAGTCAAGGCATCTAGAAACAGAAAGACAAATTTCCCCCACAGGACATTAGGTTCTCAAACAAAAAGACTACCAATGTCCCTGAGAAAACAATGAATCCTAGATCTTGTCTTAGGTGACAACTAACGGGTAGAATTCTCAAGACTGTTGGTCTTAAGTGGGTTCCCATAGGAAAGTTATTCAACTCTTGCACGATCAAGGTTGAAAGTGAACCCACACATAGTTCAAATGTAGATATCCATCATATTCATGCATGCAAACAAACTCTGGGTTTAAGTGCAGGTACGTCATTCAATGATCAAAAGCAACAAAGAATTGACCAAAATGCAGATGCACTATACAATGAAAAGCAGGAAAATCTCAGAGTGTGGTTGCTGAAAATTATGATATCTAAGAATCCAGTGCAGGAATGGTTTCACAAAAGATGAAATCTTCAGAAAAGACGTTTGATCGCAGCAGATCAAGCTAGATCTTCATCGAGCAAATGAGTTTAAAACACAGCAGTTCAAGCCTCGGTCATCAATGTCAAATGATGTCTGATCACAACAGTTCAGACCTCGCACCACAATGACAAATGGTGTCTGCTGAAAATAACACTTCAGGCCCCGTTCCTCAATGTTCAAAAGACGTTTGATCGTAGCAGATCAAGCCTCGGTCTTCATGGCAATGACGTTTGAACACAGCAGTTCAAGCCTCGGTCATCAATGTCAAATGATGTCTGATCACAACAGTTCAGACCTCGCACCACAACGACAAATGGTGTCTGCTAAAAATAACACTTCAGGCCCCGTTCCTCAATGTTCAAATGACGTCTATTCACATCATTTCAGGCCTCGTTCTTCATCAAATGACTTCTGATCATAACCGTTCAGAACTTCACCGGTATTTCAGAACACAGCAATGAACAGTCATGTTCAAAGCTGGTTCCAAATGTTGTTCCTTAAGCGCAACAAGACAACTACAATCACGACAAGGGTTGGAATTAATATTCCACCTTCACATAGCAATGCTTTGAGGACAAACAGGTATATTATTTTAATACTAAATCTGAAAATAGAAAATTTCCAAAATGAATCTTCTCGACACTGTCTCTTGGAATCGATAACTTTTACTTGCTCTAGAAAATGTCGATTAACATGACACGGTGTGTGTATATGAAGTTCAGAGCGAGAGTTGCAAATAGTTTCAAAAACATGTTCATTTCTTTTTTTTCTAGAGGCTTATGTGCAAATATCAGTACTTAACCTGGACTTCAAATAAAGGAAAGTTTATAAACTTATTCTCTCACAATGAGAAATTAACGTTTCTCGGTCTTGAGCTGTTCTTACAGACACTCATGTTTTTAGCTCAAGAAAAAGGATTGAGTTCGTATCAGTGAGCTTACCCTTAGCGTTAGATGAGAAATCTCTAACATTTTGTTTTTTCAAAAAGGTTGAACATAATTTTACATGAATTCTCTGATGACAATTCTTAATCTTTCAAAATTGTGTGTTCACACTCATCCCTCATTAATGTTTTTTCAAAAAGACAACAATTTTTCAATTTGTCATATTTTTGAGGGGGATTATTCCGGGATGTTTCAAAAAAAACAGGTTTTTAAAATGTTCTTGGATACATCAACAACGACAATTCTTATGTATTCAAAACATTATCAAAATGCTTCCAAACCATTCATGCTGATAATATTTTCTCCCCCACGGAATTTTCAAGACATATTTTAATCACAAGGTATTTCAAAATCTACGTGTTTATTATTTTAAAATAAGGGCGAGAAGAATGTAATTAAATATGATCTATTCGAACTCAATGTGTGGAAAAGTAGAAAAAGGTTTTATGGGTTCGATTTATACCAACAACATTTAATTTACGACGGGAGATTTCTGAAGTCAATAGGTGGTTAGGTATGGAATCAATCCTATGATCAACCGAACCGATGGATTACCCAAGGATAATCCAAAGTTAAGAAATAGCAGTACTTAGGTATGATTAGAAATGACATGTATTTGGGAATAATTGCCGACTAAGATTTGAGTGAACACTTAGAATAATCACAACAAGGTGTTAGTAATGACGTCTGGTATGCATTGAAGGCGTTGAGATATGAAAAGAATTGTATGGATAAATGGTGTAAAAAAAGAAGCCTCCACACAAACTGTAGGCAGAATAAGAAACCGGGTCATTACAGATGCTGTCAGAATACAAGTGATTGTGACATTGAAATGATCATCATGGATCCTAGTGATGCAATGCACAACCCTTCCATCCATTCGGGTTTTCTCTCAACATAAACTGGTCTCATTTGTCATGGAGTTACATACCGTTATCTATTGACATCTCATTCCGAGATTGTTGATATTGAATTGGTGGCAATTGCTCCAAGCCTCCAAAGTACTAAAACCAAATGCACTAACGAGTCTAGAGCCAAGCGATTAATTTTAAATCTAGTTAGACGCATTACATTCAACATTATTTGAACATCATCAAGTTTACAAGCTGTTAACAAGAGTCCTACGCAATATCCTTGTGATATTTGCCAGAACATCTGAGTGATACTATAAGTATTCACAATGAAGATGGAAATCCTGCTTGAGTCAACATCAAACAAGCTCTTGGTAGGTGACTTGCGAGATTCTATATGAATCAAACTTGTGACAACTGGATATCGATTTGGTCCAGTAAATGAATTGACGGTTGATGAATTTTGATAAAAGCTTAAAACTTCCGATGTGTTACAAAAACGCTTTTACAAGTAATATGTCGATTGATTTTCAAATCAATTTTCTCGATTATCACTAACGTAAACCTGCAGGTTAAAACGGTGGTGACGGTATCCCAATCAACCAAAGTCGATTCATTACCACATATTCATGCTCATTCTACAAAGACAAACAATCATGAAAGCTCAAGATTTAAAGACAAAGACTTCCGCAAACTCTGATCTGAAGCTTTCAAGATGAGGCACAGTATGAGAATGTTGGTCAAAGACTCAAGATCGCAAGATGGCATAGACGTTAAAGACAATGTCAAAGGCTCAAAGTCAAGATCACAAAGCATGAAGGAACAAGCCTACAACAAAGAACAAAGAGAAGGACCAAGACCACATGAGCTTAACGACAAAAGCAATCTCATTGATCTCATAAAGGAGTGTCATCAATGAACTCACTTCGGGGGAGATTGTTAGCCTCAAAATATTGAGTCGAACATGAAGTTCGTTCATTATGTATTTAAGTCTCGGTCAATCAATTAGTTAACGTTGTAATAGGAAAGTATCGGGAATCGGGCTCGATAGTTAATCTAATATTGTATATGTTTCGGGTTTAATCCCAAGCAAAACCTGAGCCCGAGTCCTAGTCAAATATCTCAAACGTCACTTAATGTGTCGGGGTATATAAGTAACTTTTCCTCTTTGGAAAAGTTAGTTGTTTCATTTTAAATAATTCCACTTTTCTATTTTCTCTCATCTCTCTCTCTCTTCTTTCTCTCTCTACAAAACAACTCATCTCTCTCTCTAATTCTCTAGTTTGATTCTTATATGATGTATGTTATGAAGTGATTACGGGATCCTACACAAAGTTAAACAATGTACTTCACACTTATCATAATACCTCCAACTAACCATCTTTTATTGAAGTGGTAAGCTCCAAATAGCATCTTTAATTGAGAGATAAATCAAACATAGTCTTGAGATCACTCCAAAGCACTCTGTCATACGCATCTTCAAGCCTATTTGTTTCATACTTCTGCATTACCAATCTGTACAACTCTATAACTCTCTTGTGAAGTCTTTAATCATAGCTCCAAAGCTCATGTAGACTGTATCAGCTCCATTTGCTCTTATTATCTGATAAACACTTCTTTGACCTTGCTGAAATATCTTCCAATTTGCCACACTATCAAATTTTGTAGTCAAAGGAGTAGGATTCATAGCTTCTACTGATTCCTCTTTATCAGTTTTTGAATCTTCTTGTGCACTCTTTTCAACATGTATACCCTTTCTAGCCTTTTGCTTCTTTCTTTTTCCTGTTCTTTTTACTTGCTCTTCTTCCTTTACTTCAGCAACTTTTTCTCCTATAGCTAGAACATCTTTATCATCAATCCTTTGTTTCTTTGAAGTCTTTTTCTGAAGCTCCTCTCTATATCTTTTCAATTTTGCCTTTGTAACTTCAAGATTTATAGGGACAAAAGTATCAATCTACTGAACTAACTTATCAAACTCTTCTTTAATTACTTCAAACTTCAACTTCTTTAACTGAGAAAGTATCCAAGTTCCTTGATTCTTAAGATAGTTTGACATATAGATCATTAACTGTGACTGAGTCATAGGTTTGTTTCTCTTTACCTTAGCTCTTTCCTCTGCAAAGTGTTTCTTTCTTTGATTCACCATTTCTTTTTGCAAAATTTTGTTCAGGCGAATCTTGTCCCAACACATCTTTTGACAACTCTGCATTTGCTTCTAGCTTGGCTCTAATAGTATCTCAGTCTTCTTCAGTATAAAACTGAGATTCAAATTGAACTTGAGCTTTTCTTTTCTTTTGTTGTTCTTGTAACACCCCCAAAATCAGGTCGCAGCGGAAAGGTAACAATGGAATGCTACGTCAAAGTACAAAAATCAAGATATAGAAAACGACCTTAAATAGACGTTAAAAATAAGTTTCATTCGATGTCATTACAAAAGATCAGAGTTTTTGTAACACCCTATGTTTTCAAGTCATTGACGATGTCGATAAATCCACAATGTACCTTTTGTATTGTACGCGTTTGCTTTAAATCATAAATATTAAGCTAAATCGCGTAAGCTAAAAAGAGCCTCCCCTGAAGCTTTTGTAGGAGTAACAAAATCTGTTGACTTCTTTTTCATGGATTCTCTAACCAAAGAAACTAGAGGATCATCATCAATATCCTGAATTATCCTCCCCTGATCCTCTGGTTCTTCACTCAATGATGCAGATACCAATCACCTTCTTGATATTCCTCTTCAAAGCTGTATCTAGAGATTCCAGCTTCTTGTAACCCAATTTAATCCACAACATTCCCTAGTGTCTGTTTGGTGTCCTTCAACTCTTTCTCCAAACTATTAATCCTGGTCACCAAGGTAGGTATAAGCACCATCAATTCTTTAAGTTGCATACTATCCTCAGTACTTCCTGATGTATTACCTTCAGGGAGAGGTGCTTCATAGGACCTAGGTGGTGAAAAATGAGGTGGTGAAAAAGGTGGTGATTGATGTGTGTGAAATGAGGTGGTTCATGAATGGTGAATCGGTGGGATGGAATTATGTGGTTAGGAAGTGGATGTATATGTATCAACAGGTGTATTATGGGGTACAGCTGGTTTGTGTCTGAGCCTCACCTTGATCCACAGCTGCCCCTGCCAACATAGCAGGCAGCAATGTGTACAATATCCCCTGCATATCCCCTTTTCATGTTTGCAAACAGCTTTTTGGTCAAAGTTGGGGCTAAATACCTTCCATTTTTTCAGTTGATAATTATCCAAATAATTTGTAAAAACCTTGGATACATTAAAAATTTTGAATTACTCTCTAAGTTATGAACCATCCCATCAAAAATCATTTTAGAAAAATTATAAACCCTATTGCTAGATAGACAGATTAATGCAGTAGCAATAGTACTACCAAATTGATCCCAATCTACCAGACTTAGGGCTTAAGCAGTGTAAAATATGATGGATTAAAAATTTCCATTGGGCGTTAAAATTCTTTTTCCAAAAAGTTAATTTACCCTCAGTCACATACCCGGCAATGTGGCTAAACTATCATATATTTCAGCACAATAATTATGTATTCATGTAGCATCTGCCAATTGAAGTTTACTTCTGACAGATGCCTCAGTAATAGTATACTCTTTAGAGTCTATAGATGCTACTAATTGTTGAGTCCCATTAGCAAGTGTTCTGACTGTGGCAGTTTGCCAGAACTGTTTGACTAGGGAGTCATAGATAATTAGGAATAGTGATATGTGCGATACATAAGAGATCACCTTTTAGATGGTAAATCCACTACCTCAGTGAAACCAACACTTTCATTTGGTTTCTTCAGGAAAGCGACCATATTATGCTTGTCTGAGTACTTTAGGTTGGCCATATGGACTCGTTGATGAACAGAAATCGTAAGAATGTAAATTCTAATCCTGGGTTTGATGCGAGTGAATTACTAAGTGCTGGTAGAGAGAGGGAATTGAGTTTTTATCGATGAATAACAAGGTTTCTTATTGGACCGTGTGTAAAAGAAGTTTCTTTAGAGTAAAGAAAGATATTTTATTGAAGAAAGTGCAGTAATTATCCAAATAGAAAACCTATGTTAGAAGTACGCGCCGTAAAAATCTCTAACGGTAATATTTAAAATTAGAAAAGTCAATTTTCCCTCACCAGCACCAACGGTCATCTACCAGTATTAAAATTAGTCTACCAGTACTAATATAGTCTACCAGAATTAACATATAGACTACCAGCATTAACTTATAGACTACCAGAATTAACTTGAAGTCCACAGAATTAACAAGTAATCTACCAGAATTAACTTGTAGACTACCAGAATTAACTCTAATACTTAGTACTTACAGACCATAGATGAGTAGTATTTGCCAGGACTGCATCTATCCATCCTCAAATCCATGCTTATCCTGAAAAGTTAGTGCAAAAACAAGAAAAATGCTACAATATACCATGAACTTGAACTAACTAAATCCGAACTATCAGCATTAATACCCTAGCAGTATTAATGTAATCTAGAAGAAGTTACTAGTCTTTACAAACTGTACAATTTAACCTCCCCTCAAATGTAACTACAAGTTTAACTTCCAATTCTGACCACTAAAAGTTTAAACCCTGGTAACATCAAATCCTGTTGAGTAAGGTCTGCACATTTGAGTCAAAGTGAATCTTAAGAACATCTATCAATCTCTTCTCATAACAATCCCTTATGAAGTGATGTCGAATCACCGCTGTCTTGTTCTTGATGATAAACTTGGAATCTTGACACACCACAGAAGGTGCCTCATTGTCCATATGGAATTTTGGTGTTCGATGAAGTTAAAGCCATAATCCAACAATTTGTTTTGTATCCATATACTTGCCCACAACAAATGCGCAGCTACAACATATCCTGCCTCAGTAGTAAATTTGCCACATTATGTGCTTCTTGCACTGCCAATATTGAGTCTTCTACCAAGAATTAGACATCCACCAGTTGTTGATTTTCCTGTCAATGACTTGCTCCGTGCATTATTACTATCTGAGAAAGCTTCTAGTTCAAAAGGGGAATCCCTAGGATACCATAACCCTAGTTTGGGTTGATGTTTGAGATATCTAAAGATCCTCTTTACAGCAGTAAAATGGGAAGCTTTTAGAGTGACTTGAAACCTTGCACAGGCACAGACATGCAAACATGATGTCTGCCTTCAAGTCAGTCAAATACCTCAGGAATGAAACAATATCGGTATTCAAGCACAACTACCACTATACCATCTTCATCCTAACCAAGGGTTTGTTAGACTCAATAGGAGTAGCGGTTTTAATTGAGTAAAAATCAAACTTCTTGAGAATGTCAGCTACATACTTGTCTTGACTAATAAAGATTCCATCAGGTTGTTGCTTCACCTGTAGTCCCAAAAAGAATGTAAGCTCTCCCATGGAACTCATCTGGAAATCTTTTGTGCATAACTTCTTCAAATTCAGTACACATAGACTTCTTAGTAGAGCCAAATATGATGTCATCCACATAGACTTGGACCAACATAATGTCACTCTTATTCTTCTTGATAAACAAGGTTTTGTCTATGTAAACCTCTTCAAACCTTCTCCAGGCAGAAAGAAGATAGTGTCTCATACCAAGCTCTAAAGCAATGAGTAGACCATAAAGAGCTTTAACCACCTTATAGACTTTGTTTGGTATTAAATGATCAACAAAACCAGGAGGTTGTGTGAACATACACCTCATCATCAATTGTGTCTCATAGGATGAAAAGCACTTTTAACATCCATCTGATAGACAAGAAATCCTTTATATGATGCAAAGGCTAAGAACAGCCTGATTGCCTCTATTCTAGCAACAGGTGCAAAACCTCATCATAGTCTATTCCTTCTTCTTGTCTATGACATGAGCTACAGATCTGGCTTATTCTTCACAGCAGATGCTTCTTCTCGATTCTCTCTTGTTTAAGAAAAACCCACTTAGTGCCAATTTCCTTTCTTTCCAAAAGGCAAGTTCCACAAGTAGCCAAACCATAGCTGTAACTTGAACTGGATCAATTCCTCATTGCATTGCTTTTCACACAACTTTCATCCTTTTAATGCTTGTGATATAGTCTTGGTTTCTTCTTGAAGAGAAACATGCAAACAAACAGTTCTAGATGATCCCTTTGTGTATTGTTCTGTTCTGTTGTGAATGTAACTTACAAGGTTGTTGTGCTGAAGAAGCCCTGTTGAATCTTCGCCTTTGTTCGAAACTGCTGATAAGGATATCCTAGAATTTGTCCTTTTAGACGATCCTTATGAATTCTGATTGTGAGATAGGACTAACAGCAATGTGATGCATATAGCATCTTCATCATCATCATAAGCTTCCTTTAAATTTCCATCATTTAGGAGATTACCAGAAGCATCTTCCAAGTCAGCATATTTGGATCAATGTGGGTAAATCACATTAGGGAGAGTAGATGCATCAAAGGTATGTTTTGCCTCCAAGATAATAAATGAAGATACATCAGTATTTTCACCTGTGGAATGTACTAGCAACACTACCATTGGGTGGTTTAGACCTACCAGTACTAACAAATGATCTATCAGTACAACAAATGGCCAATCAGTACTAAGTTGGTTAGTACTGGTAGCTTGAGCTGCCTTCTTTTGAGATGCAATTCTCCTTTTTCTTCTTCAAAGGCTTGTATTGATTCATTATTCATAGCATTAGCAACCAATTCTTGAGTAACCATCATCTCAAGTTCATCTTGCCAGACTTGTTCATCTTCTGGCATCTGATGTTGTCCTTCCTTATCAAAAACATCTTCTGAATCTTGTATATCCTTGTCTGGAGAAGCATTTTCAGAAGTTTGTGCTTGTGCATCCTGAACAACATCCTTTACTGGAAACCTTGTCCTATGAGGTTGTAGTGGAAGCAGTATGTATTCCTGAGTAGGTCCTTTATCTTTTCCTGATGAACCTGCAACATAAGAATCTTGTGTACCTGCATCCACAATAACTTGATTTTCTACACTAACAGGAATATAATTCATTGAATTGGTGAGAAAATCAAGATCAAACATCTAATTAGGACCAGTTCCTGCCACATTTGGTTGATCTTCAAGAAAATTAATGTGCAAATTCTCTTCTACCCTTTTGGTCCTTTTGTTGTATACTCTAAAGGCTTTACTAGAGGTAGAGTATCCAAGCAAATAACCTTCATCAGATTTCCCATCAAATTTGCCTAAGGAATCTAAGGTGTTCAAAATAGTCAAGGGGCACCCCAAAAGGTCTCCACCAAAAAACTAATACTAGGTGATTTACGCTATTAATAGAATCATAAGGTATCTTTTTTAAGTTGGTCACTAATCCCTATACAGTACAATATCCAAGTAGTATTAATCTGCCTCGCCCAAAATAGGTAGGTAAAAAGTAAGTCTGCTAACATAGTTCTAGCTGCCTTAATTAGGGTCCTATTTTTCCTTTCTGCAACACCATTCCGTTGTGAGTTCTAGCTACACTAAACTCCCTTTTGGATTCCTTTTTAGCACATGAATTCAATTCATAACAATATTTCTTTAAACTCTGTCCCATTACACATCTAAATGGTTTTTAATATTATGATTCAATGTTTTTCAAAGCCTATGAAAAGATTATAAAGGATTTCCGAGTGTTTTCAGCCTTGGTAGCTAAGAAAAATACCCAACTAAATCTGCTGAAATCATCAGTCACAACCAAGCAGTACCTTTTCTTTGTTGATGCTTTCTATAGAGACAGGTCCAAATAAGTCCATATGAAGTAATTCTAGGGGCTTTCTGATGATTCTATCTAACTTGGCCTTACAGGAGGCCTTATGTTGCTTACCCTTCTTGTAGGCAACACAAGTGTGGTCATTTACAAAAACTTTTGAAGGTAAACCTCTAACTAGGTGACCTTTAACAAGTTTATTTATATTTTTGAAATTTACATGACCTAATCTCCTGTGCCATAATTTAGACTCATCTGCTGTTGCATTTGCATATAAACAAGTTATACCTCCAGAAGGAACAATGTTCTTTAAATCCAAGCTGTACACATCATCTTTTCTAGGAGCTCTAAGAACAACTTGACTTTTTTTATTTTTTTTTTTCATCAAGAGCATAAAGCAAGAAGACAAGATAAAGGCAAACAGAACTCAGTAAAAAGGACACTATTTTTTCTGTCACACAATTTTATGAGATCAAAAAAGATTAAACTTAAGTTCATCTACAAAGTAAACATCATCAAAGTCTAAATTAGCAGTTTTGATTTTACCTTTACCCGTTATTTTACCTCCTTTGGGATCACTTCCAAAAGCCACAAAGCCTCCATTGAAATCTTCATAGTCTGAAAGATAAGCTTTGTTGCCAGTCATATGGCTAGAGCAACCACTATCCACCACTGCATGATCCTGTAACAAGATCTCTGAATTGCCCTGCACAAAGGAAAGAGAATTAGTTTCTCGTAGGGATCCAAGTCCCAATACTGTGACTTGGAAATCCCTTTTGGGTCTACATACTCAACTTCTTGAAGCATGCAAGAGCCATAATATAGTAACACATATCTTGGTAATTCACTATTGGCCTCTATACCCATTTATCCTTTTAAAGGACATTCTCCACCTACCCTTACTATCTACTGCCCTTGTCCTAACAGTAGTCCATGTTATTAACCCCCAAAATTTTTCACACAGGTTTAAGTTTTTTGGGTCTATAAAACTGTTGGTGAAGTAAGTACCTCTTATTTGGTGATTTGAGGCTTTTGGTCTTACATTGTCCAATCTTGGGTGACTTGGTCTAATAACACTATTAGATTGTGCTATTTTGAGGCCAATGGCCTAGCAGTACTAACATTTGATCTATTAGTATACAACTAACCATGGCTCTGGATTTATACTGCTGAGGCTTAAATATCCTTTTTGCATGAGGGTATTTCAAATTTTTTGAAAAGTTTTGGTGATTTACCCTTTTGCCATAATCCCATACTGGTTTGACTACCCTCTCCCCAGTATTGACCACATTCTTAACCCTAGGTTCAGGACTCTTATAGAAATCACAGTCTTTTATCAAATGGTCAGTGCTTTTACAAACAAAACAAGCTTTTATTTTATGTACTTTCTTAAAACCAATCCCTTGTTTTTGTAAAGTTTGACCACTTTTATCAGCTTGACTCCTAACAGCTTGAGTCACATTAGGCTTAACAGAACTAACAGTTTTGACAGCACACACATCATCCTCATCATCTGAGGTCCAATCCTCAATGATGACTTCATCCCTATTAATCTTTGACTTAGACACAACTGTTTCATTGACAGACTTAGGTTTTACTATAGTTGCTTCATTTGTGTTACCTACAGTCTTGTTAGTTTTAGTTGTCTTAGACTCTATGATTTTATTTCTAAAAGCATACTCATCTAGTCCTGCAAATGATATATCAGCTCTTGGGGTTAGTGGGTTCCCTGTAATTGGAGGGGGAATGGCATGATACTTATTTGCTTTAGTGAACCTATTATTTGCTAGTGTGCTCTCTTCATCACTAGACCTTACCTAAAAAATAGTCAAACTGTTCTCACTATCAGTTTCAGATTTATTACTCAAATCATCCATTTGTGTGCCAAACCCTAATCCATTTTTATCATGAGTACTCATCTGACTATTGAGTATCTTAGTGAGATTCTTTGATGACCCTTCCTATTTTTCAATCTTGAGTTTCAATTCATCTCTTTCCTTAACAACCTTTTCTAATTCCAGATTTAAGTTGTTAATTTTTATTTCTCTACACTTAAGATCATAGTTTTAAAACTCATATCTTTCACCCTAATCTAATTCATTCTTTTCATGTCTAAGAATTCTAGCTTCTAGTGACTCTAAGGCTATCTCATAACCCCTAATTTCTAGTTTGGCTTTGTTATGCTTTTCTCTCTCAGTATCATAGTTCTTTTGAAGACATTTAAATGATTCAAGACATTTAGAACATTTTTGTACCTCACTATCAGAAGAACTTGATGAGCTTGAAGAGGAGATGGCCATCAAAGCATAGTTGACTGGTTCTACTTCAAAATCATTGCTCCAGTCATAGCCTCCTAGACCATCTTGAGCCACCAGAGCCTGAGATGAAGATTCAGTTGTTTGTGCATTGCTCTGACAGATTGTCACCGATAAGTTTCTTCTTCATTGACTCCTTTCAGATCTACATTCTCTAGCAAAATGTCCTTTTCTATAACAGTTGTAGCACTCAATCTTTGATTATCAAGAGAAACAGGTCGTTTTCTTTAAAGTCTATATTTCTTCATGTCCTCTGAATGAACTTCTTTACTCTGACAGTCAACATAGCCACCTACCATCGAAGATCTAATTCCTCTAAGTCATCTCCACTGTGTGTAGGTGTCTCATAAGTATCATTAAAAGGTTCTGGTAAATCTTTAAGCTGGTTATTCAAAAAGAGTTGTAAAAACCTTGGATACATTAAAAATCTCTTTGGATCCAAGTTCCTCAACATACCATCAAAAATTAATTTAGAAAAATTAAATTTTTGACCCTTTGCTAAACATATAACTGCTGAAGCCAAATTAGTTGAAAATTCATTCCAAGCAGTTGATTTTGAACTTATACAATGAAGGATGGTATGTATCAGAAATTTCCATTGAGGTGAGAATGAACCTTTTTGAAAAGTAAGTTTTGTAGAAAGCTGTTCATATCCCATCAATGCAAGGTTTTCAAAAATTTCATCATTTGTTAGGCAAGCAATACCATCCTCATCATTAAAGAGAAGATCACTTCTCACTAATGATTCTGATATGACCACAGCCTTGCCATCAACAATAATATGTATTTGCTTTACTGAATTGACTGTTTTGGAAGTAGCAGTATTCTAAAACTGTTAAATGTAAGAAGCATAGATAGTGGGACTTACAGTGAGAGCATAAGTGATCGAACATGAAGAGAGGAAGTCCATTATCTGATGAAACTCAGCGTTCTCCTCTGTCTTTTCCAAACAAACAACCATATTATGTTGATCGACAAACTTCAAATCCGCCATATACTGATTGATTTATGAGAAGGGTTATGGGTTTAAGTTCGTTGATGAGAGTATGAGGGTTTGGCAAAGTTAATTGAGATATTATAAAGAGAGCTTAAGGGTGTGATTGGACCGACTGAATAAAGTTGAATCAATTATTGAGAATCGTTTAAGCTCGAGTTTGTTTAGAACTCATCTAGGATTAATAATAATAAATATTGATATAGCACAGCGGAATTTAAACAAAGAATCAATGTTATTAAACAAGGTTTTTCATTAATACACCAAGCCCCAATTCTTTATGTTGGATCGATTTACTGAATAGATCTAAACCTTCAGCTCGTAAAGGGTTTGTTGCCTTAGATAAATCTAAAGTAACAATGATTAAACACTAAGTGAACACTATTGATTATGCGGAATCTAATCAATACTGCTAAGAAGAACAATAATGAATACCACAAAATAACTTTTATATTAAACTTTGAATCTGCCTAGGTTACAGATTACAAACTATGATTACTATTCGATCTCTATGATCTTGTGTAGAACTATGTCTACTGACTATGCCTAGGGTTCCTTTTATAGACTAAGGAAACCCTAATGGGCTTTACAAAACGCGTATAAAGATAATGCATATCCTTTCCTAAGATATCTCATGCATATCTTAAACTCTAACTAATTTCTGCGTAAGCAAAATTAACTATTACATAAACAGTATTAACTATTTAATACTGCCAGTACTAACTATAATAAACCTTCTACCAGTACTAACTATTACACTAGCAGAATTAACTATAATACTAACAGAATTAAGTCTGTTATACAAAATTCCTAACAGTAACGGTGTTTCTTTGATTGGTTTCGAAAGTTGAGTTTTTGGTTGTGGTGTAGGTTCATTGTCTTCATCATCGCTATCGAAGTTGATAGGGTTTTCAGAATTGTTTTGTTGATCATTCGGGTTATCTGGTGGATCATAGGACTTACCACTTCTTGTGAATACGGCATTTACATGCTCATTACGAGATTGCGGTGGTTGATAAGCTTTAGAGTTGCTACCTCATGGGTTTGGTTGAGTGTTTCTTGGAAGAGATCCAGAAGGTCGACCAGATTGCTTATCAGCGAGTCTGTCGAACTTAGTTTCGAGGTTTTGAATTGAAGCTTGATGATTTTGGCTACCGTTTTGAGTTGAGTTTTGAGGTCCATGAATGTTTCTTTGAAAAAGGCGTTGGTTGATTGATGATATTTCATGAAATCGTTGAATTGTCTTTGAAGATCACAGGATTTAACATCGGTATTGGATCGGTAGTTATCTCGGTTGTAATCATTCTGTCCGCTTGAACGCCATTTATCGCGATTCGAGTCTCGGTCGCGGTAATCATTGTAAAAACGGGTCTTACAGAAAGTTTGCATGAATTTAGCTTCTTCTTCACGGGACATAGGTATGTCATCATCGTCAATATCGGGTATTGGTGGTTTAGCACGAGATTGGAGTTCTTTGTAGTGAACATCCATTTTTATTGTCATGGCATCGATTCGGGCCATAATTTTGTCAGTATCGGAATTACTATTACCTTCATTGATGAAAGCAACAGTTTTCTTAAGAGATGATTTGGTTTTTTGATTTTTAGCCCAGTCGAGCTTGAGTAAGACTTTATCTTCGAGTAGCTGATAAACTTGATTTGGTGTTTTATAGAGGAAAATACCACCAGCTGCGCCATTTAGAACTTCTTGGGTTATTTCGTTGAGATCATGATAGAAGATTTTGATAATATTGCCTTTGGACAGATTATGACCATGGAAATTTCTGAGCATTTTCTTCATACGAAGCCAAGCATCGGTTAGAGATTCATTTTCATGTTGAGAGAAAGAACAGATTTCTCCGAGGAGTCGGTCGAACAGAGCTGGGGGAAAGCATCGACTGATGAAAGCAGTTCGAAGTTCATTACACGTTTTGATAGTTCCTTCGTTGAGTTCGTCCAGCCATGTTTTTGCTTCTCCAGTGAGTGATAGGGGAAACATCATTAGGCGGACAACTTCATTCTCGGTATCTCTGTATTTAAGCATATCGCAGATTCTGACGAATTCATGAATGTGTTTATGAGGATAGGTTTTGGTTCTACCATCAAATTGGTTTCCTTTGATGAGAGTCAAGTGGTTACCTTTAATGGCAAATTCGTTTGCAGTTTCAGGAATTGTAATTGCGAAACCGAGAGTCGAAGCGATAACATGGTCGACAACACACATGGGTTCATCATCTATTGGATCGTAATTTCGAAGAATATCCGAAAGTAATTGATGTTGAGAATTGGCGGATAGACAATTCTTGGGTGTTGAGGTGGATTGCTTCTTTGATCGTAAGGAACTCTTCTGTTTCGTCGTCGAAGTCTTCGATTCAGAGTACGTTCAGGTTCGGGTAATGGTTCAACAAGTTCAGAATTGGAAGCACGTGTATGCATCCAAAGAAGAAATTGTTTGGGTCAGTTTGCCAGAAAACTGTACGGCGATTTTTAAAAAAGAGGGGGAGTTAAAGTAATTTTACAGAGTTGACTAACCTTGTTATTCATCGATAAAAACTCAATTCTCTCTCTCTACCAGTACTTAGTAATTCACTCGTATCAAACCCAGCACTAGAATTTGAATTCTTACGACTTTTGTTCATCAACGTGTTCATATGGCCAATCTAAAGTACTCAGACAAGCATAATATGGTAGCTTTCTTGAAAGAACCAATAAAAGTTGTTGGTTTTACTGAGGTAGTGGATTTCTTAAAGGTACATCTCTCAGGTATGCCTTAACTCATAATCTTACTATCTATGACTCCCTAGTCAAACAGTTCTGGCAAACTGCCACAGTCAGAACACTTGCTAATGGGACTCAACAATTAGTAGCATCTATAGACTCTAAAGAGTATACTATTACTGAGGCATCTGTCAGAAGTAAACTTCAATTGGCAGATGCAACAGGAATACATAATTTATCTGATGCTGAAATATATGTTGGATTAGCTACATTGGGGTAAGTTACTGAGGGTAAATTAACTTTATGGAAAAAGAATTTTTCACCCTAATGGAAATTGCTAATCCATCATATTTTACACTGCTTAAGCCCTATGTCTGGTGGTGGGATCAATTTGGTAGTACTGTTGCTACTGCCATTAATTCAGTCTATCTAGTAATAGGGTTTATAATTTTCCTAAAATTGATTTTGATGAGAATGGTTCATAACTTGGAGAGTAATACAAATTTTTTAATGTATCCAAGATTTTTACAAATTATTTTGGACATTAATACTGAATATAAAGGAAAGTATTTAGCCCCAACTTTGACCAAAAAGCTTTTTGCAAACATGAAAAGGGGTTATGCAGGGGATTTTGTACCATTGTTGCCTGCTATGTTGGCAGGTGCAGCTATGGATCAAGGTGACAGATCAGCACAACCAGCTGAAAACCGCCATACACACCTGGTGATCCAGAATACCTCCACATCCCTTACCCACACTATTCCATCACCACCACTTGTTCAATCACCACCTCAGCTCTCCACTTCAATCACCACCTCACTCCCAACCTACTCACCACTTCAATCACACCGTCAATAGACCACTTCAATCACCACCTTAGTCACCACCTCATTACTCATCATCTAGGTCCTATAAAGCACCTCTCCCTAAAGGTAACACATCAGGAAGTGTGAGGCCTAGTTATAGCAGACTTCAAGGAATTGATGGTGCTTGTACTAAAACTTGGTGGACAAGGGTGACTAGTTTGGAGATGAGAGTGAAGATACCAAACAGACATTAGGGAATGTTGTGCTTAAATTGGTAAAGAAGGTGAAATCTCTGGAAATAGCTTTGAAGAGGAAATCCAAGAAGGTAATTGTGTCTGCATCAGAGGGTGAAGAACCAGAGGATTAGGGGAGGATAATTCAGGATATTGATGATGATCCTCTAGTTTCTTTGTTTAGAGAATCCATGAAAGAGAAGTCAACAGATTTTGTTACTCCTACAAAAGCTTCAGGGGAGGCACAAGAAGAAGATGATTTTGGAAGCTAAACTGGAAGCTAATACAGAGGTAGTCAAGAGTCTCCAAAGAGAATGTATAAGCAATGATGATTTTGTAAAAAGGAGTAAGCCAATGACACAAGCACAACAAAGAGAGTACATGAGTACCTTCATCAAGAATCAAAGTTCATGGAAATTATCTCAATTGAAGAAGCTTTCTTTTTTTTATTTTTTTTTTTTTTTTTTTTCCCTTTTTTTTTTTTTTATTTTTTGTTTTTTTTTTTTTTTTTTTTTTTTTTTGAAGAGTTGAAGGACTAAAATTTGAAAAGCTGTGAAGAGTATTGAAAGCTTTGTGCCCTGGAAATGAAGCAGAGTTGAAAGACATGATTTACAGCTTAGGAACAAGAACTTCAAAGAAACAGAAGTTGGACACGGAGGATGCTTTAATCACAAAGGGAAAAGATGAAGTTGTAAAGGAAGAAGAAGCTGAAGTGCCAGTTAAGAAAACTTGGAAAGAGTGTGTGAAGCAAAAAAGGCAAGAAAGGGAATAAATATTGCCAAGACTACACAAGATGAGTTTAACAATGAAAGAGAAGTATTTGTGAAAGATAAAGTCAAAGATGCTTCATCAGAATCAGATATTGGAGTAGATGCTATTCCAACTGCTACAAAACCTCCTACTATTGTTAATTGAAAGATCATTTCTCAATCAAGTCAAAAGGCTGCTTATCAGATCATAAGAAGAGATGGTTCTGATAAAATTTATATGAGTTTTGGAACCATACTTAAAGACTTTTCAAGAGATGATCTTATAGAGTTGTACAGATTGGTGATAAAGAAGTATGGGGCAAATAGACCAGAAGAGATGTATGACAGAGTACTTTGGGGTGATCTTAAGACCATGTTTGATCTACCTCTTAGTGATGATGCAATTTGGAGTTTGCCACTTCAATAGAAGATAATTAATTGGAGGTACTATCCTACTGGTGTAAGTACATTCGCCAATGAACACTTGGATGCATTCTACTATATATATGTTAGCAAATAGAAAATATCTTTGTTCAAAAGATGCTTTGCCAAGAATGTAAAAATAAAGCTTTTAGGAGGGATAATGGATGAAGTTTGTTAATAACTCTTGAAGATGATTGAGAAGCAAGCTGGGATAAGAAAGTGATGAGTCTCTCAGTAGCAGGAGCATATTTTTTTTCGAAAACTATGGACTATGATGGAATTAGGAAGGATTGTTTAAGTGTTTGTTTAATCATCACACAACAAATGGTCATCAGTTCACCATGTCTAACAGACATCAAGAACTAGCTAGTCCAAGGCAAACGGCTTTGGTAAAGACTTCTCAAATCCGTTGATGGTTGACAGTTTACCAAAAACTGTATGGTAATAAACTCACCATGTTTTTAAAACAAAGAGTTGGCTACTCCAGAGCAAACGACTACTGGTAAAGAGATTTCAAATCCGTTGATAGCTGATAGTTTGCTATAAAGTATAAGGTTATCAGTGCACCTTGTTATTGCAATGAAAGGTGATTGACTTAGTCCATAGCAAACGGCTCATGGTAAAGACATATCAAATCCGTTGATGGCTGGTAGTTTGCCAAAAACTACAAAGCTAACTTAGTTGGATGTTGCTGTGTAGCTGTGATGAAGAGAAGACAAAGACTAAAAGTATGTAAGTGTATGATACTGTTTTTTTATAAAAATGAATAAAAAACAGATATTTATTCAGAGAAGAGAAAGCTAAGGTCTTAAGAGGAAGATGTGGTGGATACAAATTGTCTTGAAAGCCTAAACTGGAGGACAAATGAAGAAAACTTAAAGTTAACAAGTGAAGTTCAAGTATAGGGGAGAATTGTTAGGAATTTTGTTATAAACAGATTTATTTTTTAGTTGTATATAGTTAGTTCTGCTAGTTACATAGTTAGTACTGGTAGAAGGATTAGCATAGTTAGTACCGGTAGTGTTAATTGTTAATCATGCTTATTGTAATAGTTAAGTTGCTTACGCAGAAGTTAGTTAGAGTTAAATATATGCTGAGATATTCTAGGAAAGGAATTATGCATTATCTTTATACGCGTTTTGTAAAACCAATTAGGGGTTCCTTAGTCTATAAAAGGAACCCTAGGCATAGTTAGTAGATATAGTTCTACAGAGATCAATAGTGATCACATAGCAATCATAGTTTGTAATCTGTAACCTAGGCAGATTCAAAGTTACATATAAAAAGTTCTTTTGTGATATTCAATATTGTTCTTCTTAGCTTATTGATTAGATTCCGCCATAAGCAATCAGTGTTTTACTTAGTGTTTCATTAGTTTGTTGATTTTTAGAATTATCTAAGGAGCAAACTCTTTGCAAGATTGAAGGTTAAGTTCTATTCAGTAAATGATCCACAAAACATAATCTGTCCGATAAGAAATCTGAAAGTAAACAAAAATAAACTTCAGCAGCAACAAAAGGATAATAAAATGCAAGAGCTAAAAACAATTAACATATTGTTGATAAAGATATCGAAATCAAATGAATGATTAATCTTAATCCTCAACAATTGTACATTCTCACGATAACAAAAATGATATTTCTTTAAATTTTTGTTAGCATTTTTAAGAAATGTGTAGCATTTGATTTATTTGTACGCACTTTTAAATATTTATAATATGTTTATATACATAAGCGCGTTATTCATATATAAAGAGACAACATATATCTAGATAGACACTTTGATTTTACATGACTTAATAAAAAAGTTAAACAAACAGGCCTTTAATGCACTTACAAGTGCGTACACCATAAAACCTGTTCGTATCTATAACTGTTGTTGATGTATAATTTGGTCGGGCCGGTCCTGACGACTCTTCTGGTACCGTTCGTCGTCTTTCCGGGCCTTGAATAGTGCTGCCAACAAAGAAGAACCGGTTAGAAGGGGACCCGAGGCCCGAGCCCCAGGATCCACTCTTCGACGGTCAAGTCAGAATAATATAAGCATATAGTAAAGAGGTGGTAGAGAATAACCTGTGTGGGTATGTGGAGGTAGGATGATCCTACCCTTGTATATATAGTGTTATGCTAGACTTGTGCTAGACTTATGCTATACGTCCTCAGCAAGTAAGCCCATAATAGTATAAGTGGGTCGAGTCGGGCCCATAATAGTATGAGTGGGCCGGGTCGGTCCGCACTATACGTCATCATGTCCCTCCAGTCTAGTAAGCGTGGCCGTAGCCGCGGTTACTAGACTAAAAGGACTACTCTTAACGTCGCGGAGACGTTCGCACTTTCCAACCATACGCCGCCATATCTATCTTCAACTTACGGCCGAATATGGCATTCGACTTACGGCCGACGGAAGACGTACTTCCGTGGCCGGGTAATGCGAATATGGCATTCGACTTATGGCCGACGGAAGACGTACTTCCGTGGCTGGGTTAATTGTTAGATTACCCATAATGCGAATATGGCATTCGTCTTACGGCCGACGAAGGACGTACTTCCGTGGCTGGGTTAATTATTAGGTTACCCATCTTGATGCCAATATGGCATTCGACTTACGGCCGACGGAGGATGTACTTCCGTGGCCAGGTGGTGCAAATATTACATTCGACTTAGTACCGGACTTGCAATGCCTCTTACGTACTTGGTGCGAATATGGCATTCGTCTTAGTATTGGGCTTGAAACGCCTCTTACATATGTTCTATATCCGGAGATACTTATGTGACATTCACGAAGATAATTATAATGGTATCGTTATACCCCTATAGCCCCCCAAGTTTAATGGTGTTATGTTATATTAATTAGTAGCATTAAACTTACATACTCAATTATCCAAAAATCATGAATAATTTTAGCACTTACCACAACAGGCCATGGCCCGCGTAACACGGAGCTTACTAGAAAGGTGGCTGGTTCATATACCCTAATGTGCTATGCACGAAACTTGTAGCCTACTAGGAAATAGCACTCGACTATGTGCGATATGAAATGAAACACAAGGTGTTTGTTTATTTATTATGTCCCGATTTCGAGGATTTAACTCTGTACATTAGGAAGGTAGCGGATATGAATTAAAAGTAATATGATTTAACTAATAATAGGCATAAGAACATGTACA
>BQNB010018335.1:0-68455 GCA_026074375.1 Tanacetum coccineum
TGATTTCCGAGTTTTTAGAAATTGACAAATTTGTTTTTCAAAATTCCAATTCACGATAAAACCGTGAATTTGATGTATTCTAACACTTAGTGATCGTATTTCCGAGATTTAAAAACACTAACTCCTTATTCACACTTTTTGATAGAACCAAAAAAATGTGAAAGGCTATAAAACTCGATAGAACCGAGTTAAAGAATATTCTCCCAATATACGATTTTCAATAGAACCGAAAATACGTATATATCTATAACAATACTTTTCTGTCGAGATAAGACTACAAGTGCTATTGAAACTCCTAAAACTTCAATAAAAATGATCCGAGAGTATAAAAACAACTTCCGAGAATGTAGAAATGCTTCCGAGAACTGTAGAAAACTACTGAAAATGCACACACCATACTCGATAACACTCGATAACTCCAAAATACTCGAAATTGCTGCCAAAACTCAACTCAAAAGCTCAAACGCCTCAACCGAATTCGCCGAGTGTCATCACGAGGTTCTCGAACGTTGAAAAAAATGCACAAATCGACTCACTCGTATTCTATAATAGCTCTAATACCACTTGTTAGGTCTTATCTATCTTGAATCATACATTATCAATCATGGAAGCTTAGAGAGAATAGTAGTGGAGGGAAAGTATTCAAATTTCAAAATGTTATAAATAGAGGGAAAAGGGAAAATGTTTATTACAAAGCATCACCCTCTAATGATGATTAGAGAGGTATTTATAGGAGAAGTAAGGAGCCTTCCCTTCCTTTATTTTTCACTTCTAGTCCCTAATCTTTGGTAATTATGCTATTTCATTCTTTTAGCATAATACACCTTATTACAAGCTACTTTATACTAAACAAAATTAAGACTATTAACTAAACCACATAATCGACACTTTTTATGAACCTAACATAAAGGCAAGTATTTCAAAAAGAAAACTTGATCTCTCAACGGGAATTTATTCTCGGGCATGATCTACTTTATGACCATGCAAAGGCTTGTGATTACTTTGCATCACAACCCATGCTTCCTTTGTTACCATAAGTGTACATGTCAATGAACTTATGTGTTAAAATAAGAGAAATATTATTTTGGTGTTTGTTTTTCAAAAATATAATATAACTTCATCAGAAAATGTTTTTTCAAAGATATTCGACTTCTCAAACAATGACTACAACTCTTTAAATAGAAAACGGGTCACTGTTTGAGGGGGAGAAAATGTCAAAATTCTTCTTCATGATAATAATGTGCTAAAAAAGAAAAAGGTTTTAAACAGTAGCGGAATATCATTCTTAAGGAAAGTTAATTAAGTTTAGCTTATGTGTGCCTTATATGTTATGTGTTTATGCCTTTAGGGAATATTTTGCAAAATCAAAATCTATAAGTATGATAGTATAAACATTAGGGACTAACTGTGCTATTTTTTTAACTTGAATATGCCTTATAAAACTTATCTATGCAAAATAAAAGGGTATTGAAACCTGAAGGGCCAAATGTGTTAAAAACAAAAATTGTTTTATAACATCATTCCACCCCTGTCTCTTTTCACACACTAAAAACACACATTCAAGAAACCTCTCACCCTCATTCGATCGCCAATCCCCATTCCATCACTTCACGTGTTTTTCAAGCTAAAGGTATAATTAATAACTTGTTCTTCACGCTACAAACCACTCATATCTCAAACGAATTACGTTTTCATACGGGTTTAATCTCGATAAACCCTAACAGTTAAATTAGGGTTCATCAAAATCGAAACTGGATAAAAACCTAAATTGAATGAGGGGTCTTGCTTGCTTTGGAGTATAGAATGCTCGTATAAAGCAGTTTTACATTTGAAAATCATATGAATGTGTTCTTGCTTATATTAGGTTCAAAAATTTGGGTGTTTGCAAACTATTATAAAAGGTTTATGGGTTTTGTGTTAGGGAGCTTAATACCACTTTGTTGAATGTGTTTGTGTGGTCATATAGCTTCCTTGGTTATAGTTTTTTTTGAATAAATGTTCTAAAATGTTTAAAAGTGCTCGTTTTTGTATATGTTCTTGATTTTGTGGCTTAACTATTGTTGTTAATGTTCCTATGTGTTGTTCTTATGCTAAACAATGTTATACAAACAAATTTGAATGCTTAAAAACATCTTAAGGGTTAAAGTTGTATATGAACCAAACAACGTGAATTCCTTGGGAACCGAACAACTTATTCTGTTAGTTGGAACCGAACAACTAGTTGTAGTAGGAACCGAACAACTTTTTTTCAGAAGGAATCGAATAACTCAGTTTAGAAGGAACCAAACAACTCAGTTTCTTAGAAGGAACCGAACAACTCAGTTTAGAAAGAACTGAACAACTCAGTTTCTTAGTAGGAACCGAACAACTTTTGTTAGAAGGAACCGAACAACTCAGTTTGTTAGTAGGAACCGAACAACTTTTATAAGGAACCGAACAACTCAGTTTCTTAGTAGGAACCGAACAACGTTATTCTTAAAGAACCGAACAACTTGAATCTTAAGGAACCAAACAACCTGATTCTTAGTAGGAACCGAACAACTTAACTATTAAGGAACCGAACAACTTGATTCTCAAGGAACCGAATAACTAGCTTAACTTTAAGGATCCAAACAACTAGCTTATTAAAGAACAAAACAACTAGTTTTTTCCTTAGAAATCATTTTTGCTTCCAATACCCAAAACACTTAAGATTAAATTTCTAATTTAAAAGGCGATTTAAAAATCTTAATTAGGGAGTTAATTAAAATTGGTTAATTATACATTATAAACAAGTTAAGTTGGCTTAAGTTATCGTTTTTAAATGGATAGATCTTAATAAGTGCAAAAAGTCTTAAAGTTCATAAATACTTAAGAAACGTTCTCATCATGATTCATCTTGACGTACCCACTCAATAGGTCTTTATAGTGTATTTTATAAAATTGGTTATACATAAATTGTATTGATCCTTTCTTAGCAGAATCATGGATAACACAAGAGCTCAACAAAAGGAACTGGATGATGAATTAGTCGCTCTTGCTGACCGTCTTAAGATAAGGGAAAGCAATCTTCGACTCAGCTCAATTCTCAAATCCAAGGAACCTACTCTTCAAGTGGTATTAGATGCTCTCAAACTCACTCCATTCTACAACACATTTGCGATCTCCACTGATGTACCAGAAATATACATGCAAGAGTTTTGGGTCACTGTCTCCAGACATCATTCTTCACTTCGTTTCAAGTTGAATGGAAAAAGTCATACTGTCAACATTGACAACTTCAGAGATATGCTCAAGATTTGCCCTAAACTCCCTGGTCAGATATTTGAAGAACCTCCACTTGAAGAGGAGAATCTATCTTTTATTAGAGACCTTAGACACACTGGTGAGATCAAGTTTTTATTCTATGTCAACGTCAATCACATGCATTAACCATGGAGATCGTTTGCTGCCAAACAAGTGTCTAAGTGGAAAAACTACTTCTATGGAAAGTCTTCGCTTGTCGCATGCTCAAATTCTTTAGGGAATGTATCATAACAAGACTATTGACTATGTGTACTTGCTGTGGGAAGATTTGGTGTACCAAGTGGAGAATAAGAATTCTAAGAAGAACAATGACATGTATTATCCACGATTCACCAAAGTCATTGTAGACTACTTCATGGAAAAGGATCAGGCAATACCAAGGAGAAACAAGATGTTTTGGCACTATGCCAGGGATGACTTCATGTTCACCACAATAAGAGTCATTTCTAAACATCAGGACATGCATGCTAGAGTCCGAAGCCTACATGACTTACCATGCTTATGCTACTGGTGAAAAGACTCCAAAACCAAAATCTACAAAGAAGAAAGCTGATTTTGAATCATCTCCCAAGACGAAGCTTACTCAACCTTCTAAAGGAAAAAGAATCAAGACCTAACAAAATCAAAAGGTTTAACAGTGCTATTTGAGGTTGCTTTGACTAAAGCTAAACAAATAAAGATAGCAACAAAAAGAAGCCTAATACAAACTCACAGCTCTCACGCCAACGGATCAGGTGCAGATGAAGGAACTGGTAGTATACCAGGGGTTCCTGATGTACTGACTTATGAATTTGATGATGAGCAAATCTCTTGGAAGTTAAGTGAAGAAGACGATGATGATGAAGTGAATGTAAGTGAAGACAATGATGATGATACTGATAATGATGAGCAAACTGATTCAGATAATGATGGTGATGACTTTGTTCACCCCAAGCTTTCCACTCATGATGATGAAGCAAGACAAGATGATGAAGTAAATGAAGAAGAAAGTGATGAGGAAAGTGATGATGAAAGTAATGAAGACAGTGATGAAGAAGTTCAAGGTGCGAATATTAAGGAAGGGGAGATGGATAAAGAGGCGACACATAAAGAAGATGAAGCGAATGAGTTATATAGGGACGTGAATGTTAATCTGGAGGGAAGAGATACTGAAATGACAGATGCTCCACGCACTATCGTTCAAACTACTAAAGTAATAGAAGACACTCATGTGATCATAACTTCGGTCAATCCAGAAGGTCAACAACAGAGTTCTTCTGTGTCATCTGGCTTTGTTTCAAACATGCTCAACACAAGTCCAGATACAGGTATTGACTATTTATTTAATCTAAACACTGAGTCAACTTCACTAGTAGATGTTCTGGTTACTACTTTTGCTGAGCCACCTCTGTTAACCGTAACAACTCTTCCTCCACCACCCACTCCTCTCATCACACATCTACAACAAACACCAGTTCCCATACCAGTAACTGTTCCAAGCTCCTCACTACAAGATCTTCCCAACTTTGGCTCTTTATTCGGGTTTGAACATAGACTAAAAACTTTGGAAAACAACTTCTCAGAGTTTAATCAAACAAATCAATTTGCTACAGTAGTTTCTTCAATTCCCAGCATTATTGATGTGTACCTTACCACAAGATGCATGAAGCCGTCAAAACAGCTGTTCAGTTACAATCTGAAAGACTCAAAGATGAAGCCCAAGCTAAAAATGCAGACTTCCTTAACAAACTTGATGATAACATTAAGAAAATAATCAAGGATCAAGTCAAGGAACAAGTTAAAGTTCAAGTCTCTAAGATTTTGCCAAAAATTGAGAAGACTGTCAATGAACAACTCGAAGCTGAGGTTTTGACTCGTTCATCTAATGAATCTAAGACATCTCATGCTGTAGCCGCCATCCTATCAGAATTAGAGGTAAAGAAGATTCTCGTAGACAAGATGGAGAGCAATAAGTCAATCTACAGATTTGATGAACAAAGGATTCTCTACAAAGCACTGGTTGACGCTTACGAAAGTGAAAAGCTTATAATTGACACTTATGGTGATACCGTTTCGTTTAAAAGACGTAGAGATGATGATGATAAAGACGAAGAACCCTTCGCTAGATCAAACCGGGGGTCCAAGAGAAGAAGAGCTAGAAAAGAACCATAGTCTACCAGTGCACCAAAGGAAAAGACCTCAAAGACAACTGGCAAGTCAACTGAAGGGTCCAAATCTCATCACAAGTCTGCTGGCGAGTCTGCTCAAGCAGAGGAGCCAATGCACACTGCCAAAGATTTAGAAGAACCCGCACATCAGGAGTTCGAAATAGGAGTTACTGAAGATCAACCTAATGAAGAGACCTTTTAGCATCCTAATTGGTTTCAGAAACCAGCAAAACCTCCTGCTCCCGATCGTGATTGGAATAAGACTTTGCCTGATGCTCATGGACCTGTTCAACCTTGGCTAAGCTCTTTGGCCCAGATGGAAGATCTACGTGAGTCGTTTAATGAGCTAATGGACACTCCTCTTGAATTCTCAGCATTCGTGATGAATCGGCTTAAAGTTGATACTTTAACTCCTGAATTGTTAACCGGTCTAACATTTGAGCTGATGAAGGGATCATGCAAGAGTCTGATAGAACTTGAATATTTCCTGGAAGAAGTCTACAAGGCAACCACTGAAAAATTAGACTAGATCAACCCTGAAGGCCAGCAATATCCACATAATCTACGAAAGACACTACCATTGATACCTAATTCCCGAGGTCATCAAGTCATTCCTTTTGATCACTTCATCAACAATGACCTAGAGTATCTAAGCGGTGGTGTCTCAAGCCGAAAATATGCAACTTCAGTGACGAAGACCAAGACTGCAGATTACAGGCACATCAAATAGATTGAAGATTTGGTCCCTAACAGAATGTGGAGTCAAGTGCCGGTTAGTTATGACAAACATGCACTCTAGGGAATCTCACATTGGGGGCGAAAACGACAACAATTCTATGGATTTGCGGTTAACAGGGAATCTGCTTGAGATGTCTACTCCAAACGCAGAATCATTGTTGTCACAAACCTTCAAATAGTCGAAAGGCACAATTACAAGCATCTGGATTGGATCACTGTTCGTATAGATGATGACAAGCTGTACAAATTCAAAGAAGGCGACTTCAACAAGCTTCGCATTCAAGACATAGAAGACATGCTGCTTCTTCTTGTTCAAGGCAAATTGACAAATCTCACTGTTGAAGAACGCCTAGCTTTTAATGTCTCCTTGTGAATGTTTACAAGAAGCATTGTCATCCAAAGGCGTGTGGAAGATGTTCAATTAGGTGTCGAAAGTTACCAAAAGAAGCTCAACTTCACAAATCCAGACATGTACAGATCAGATCTTAAACGAAAGGAAGCTTATACAGCATACTCCAATCCCAAAGGTTTCATTTACCAGAACAAAGACAAGAAGAACATATTGATGCGTATTGATGAACTACATAAATTCAGTGACGGTACACTCAATGATGTTCGAACTGCTCTTGATGATCGTCTAAAGGGAATTCGGATGAAGTATCTGCCTCAGACTATCTGGAGAAAAAGTGATAGAGATAAAGCATGAGCTATGATCCAGGAAATTGATAAACAGCTAAAGACCAGGAGGATTATACAAAGTTTAGAGAAATTTATTGGTGGGAGACCGTACGAGGGTGACTTTTGATTGCTGCAAAGGACCATATGATTTATCATATGATTTCCTTATCATAACAGGTCAATCCTCATGAATAATTAAAACTTGTGAATTTGTGTATATGTAGTATAGACATTATGGTAATATTAAGGAGTGCTCGAGTACAAAATTTTTCAAGAATTTATTAGTAAATTCAAATTTTTTCAAATTATTGTACTCAACACTGTCTTATATACCCTCATAAATTAAGGGGGAGCACTAAAATGTTCCTTATAGATTGTGTGTAACATTTTGTCCCTGAACGTTTAATCAATTGATATCCAAAATATCAAGGGATTAACATTTTGGATAAGGGGAGAAAATGTGATTAAACTGCATCTAATTTGTATTGAAATGTGATTGAATAAAATGGACTCAATGCACTCCACACTTAGCATGTACTACGATTACGATACACATGTTAAGGGGGAGTTTTTAGTGATGATGAAAAACTTTGAAAGTGTAAATCTTTTGATATTTATATCAAACACTTTGATTGAAATTTTCAATGTTTTTGGTTTTGATTGTGATGGAATACCCAAAAGACCGACCATGTACTTAAATTTATGGAGTTATAAGGTGGTTAGGCATAGGTATTCAAATCCCATAATCCAGCCAAAACCGGAGGGATCTACCCAGGGATATCCACTAGATGGTGTAGAAGTCCTTAGGTATGATACAAAAGGAGAAAAAGTGAGAATAAAAAATAATGCCGACTGAGATGGAGCTAACACTAGAATAAACCCAACAAGTTGTTAGTTATGAAGTCTCGGTAAGCATTGAAGGGGTTGAAGAATGAAAAAGAAATGTAAGGATAAAGGGTGAAAAGAAAGAAGCCCTCCATACACTTAGGCAGAAACCGGGTCAATACATAAACTGTCGAAAACACTAAGTTGTTGTCTGACATTGAAGAAGAGTCCATGACCCCAGTGACGCCTATTGCACAACCCTCCTACCACTCAAGGTCCTCAAACAGACTCTTGTTTCATTTCTCACGGAGATTACATGCATTTCTATCAACTTCCTCACTTCGAGTTAGTTGATATTGAAAAGGTGGCAGTCTGCTCCAGCCTCCGACCACTAAAAACAAAGTGCACTACTGAGTCTAGAGCCAAAAGAGATCATCCTATAAATCTCATTAGGACACTTATTCATTATAAACTAGTTTCTCACACATTGCGAAAACTAGTAATATCATTTAGTCCTACGCATTATCCTTGTGATTTTGCCAGAACATCCGAGTGATACTTAAGTATTCACAGTAAATATGGAAATCCTGCTTGAGCCAACATCAAACAAGCTCATGGTAGGTGACTTGTGCGATTCTTATGAATCAAACTTGTGACAACTAGAAAGCAACAATGGTGCGATTCTTATGAATCAAACTTGTTACAGGTTATGAATCGACAATTAATGAATTTTTGACTTGATGTGTCACAAAACTACTTTAGCAAGTGACACGTTGATTGATTTTCAAATCAATTTCCTTACTCAATCGGTGAGACAGTAACTCACTGGTTCACTCTTATCTTGCTGTCTGCTTTGAGACGTTCCAGTAATGAGAACATGTTGAGTTTGATGAATCTAATACATATGTGTTAGAAAGATTCTATACTTCAGCTTGAAATCCTACAAGGAGATTCGTCTTAAATTGAATCAACCGATCACAGTCGAATCCTCATTGGATTATCAAAGGTTACTCCACCAAACACGGGCGAATGACAAATCCATGTTCGTCCCTCCCCCCACGCACCACCCTCGCCCCCCACCCAGCCAATCCCCACCACAAAACCCCCCCCCCCCCGACCCCACTTTAAATTGCTACTATTTTATTTTAGGAATATATAAAGATGGACATGGAGGTACCTGATCCCAGCTGACTCACAAATTCATAGGCAAATGCTCATACCCGACGGACAAATATAAAGACATCATGGAAGCTCAAGTACATGTTTCAAGATTTCCGCTACTCTAATACCGTATGTCCTTCTCAAAGCGAAGAAGTGTTAAAGTTAAAGAACTTCGAGAAAGATGCATAATTACAGCTTTCAAGTTATCAAATCATAAATGGTATGAGCATGTCGGTCCAAAAATCACAAATTCATAAGATGGCAAAGTTTACAAGATGACGAAACGAGATTATGCTTGGTTGATGATCTCAAGTTGCTCAAGATCATATTTTTCACAAACAAGTCAAGATAAAGGAACAAGCTCGAGCCTAAAGTCAAACATCACTACAACAATTCATAAGTTTAAGATTGACGTTAAAGACTACGAGCTCAAAGACTAAAGTCAAAGCATAGTATGCTAAGTTTAAATTTTTGTAAATTGGAGTGACCTCCCTTAGGGGGAGATTTTTAGGAACAAGAAAAGTCTCGGTCACTTATAATATTAACTAGTCAAAGCCCGTAGTTAGTCAATGTTTTGTTTATAAGCTAATATGGCCTAAAGGCCCATGGAAAGCCTTACAAGCCATGCCGTTCCCCACATTTATAGTAAGAATACTCTCTCCAGATTGCCTTGGAGAGGGTGTTGGTAGGTTTTATTTCTCATTTTCAGCCTTAATGCAAACATGTTCTTACTTACTCTCAATAAGAAAATACATCTTTTCTTCCACACTTTCTCTCTCTAGTTTTTGGCTCATATATTAAAGATTACTTGTATTCTACAATATATGTATAATATAGTATATATTAAATAGTATATATATATATATGGTATGTATAAATATATGTATATGTGATAAATATGTATATGTATATATATATAAGTGTGATATATATGTGTTGTGTATAATATATATATAAACACACAAATATATATATATATATATATATATATATATATATATATATATATATATATATATATATAACTTAATTAAAATGATGTAGTTGCTTAAAGTTGTTAAAGTGAGAAGTAATATAAATTGGACAAATGTCACATTTACTCAATAGTTTTTTGTTCGTGTACGGTTGTGTGCTCAGTACAGCAGTTGGTTTGTGGTTTTTTTTCATATTAACAGTTACTTGTGTATCATTGTTTTTTTCATATTTAAACTATTGGTTTTTTAAGTCCAAAGACTGGATCTGATTAGCCTTTTGTAAGCCAATAGCTAACTTGAATAAATCCAAATCAACTATAAGAGAGACAATGACTATGAATACTATGTGCTAATGCAGAATCTTAACACAAGTACTAAGAAGAACAATTTTAAAACTAACTTCGTATATTTCTATTGATTTCTATTAGGTTTGGATGCCCAAACACTATGCCGTAGGGTTCCTTTTATACACCAAGGAAACCCTAAAAGGCTTTACAAAACGTGTGAAAGGATAATGCATATCCTTTCCTAAGATATCTCTAAGATAACTATTATAACTATTCTGTTACATAAACAGACTTAACTAGACAAGGCCAGTACTAACTATAGTACTGCCAGACTTAACTTAGTACTGGCAGACTTAACTATGTCTACCAGACTTAACTCTATAACTACCAGACTTAAGTCTGTTTACAATAATTCCTAACAATCCTCCCCTAACTTGAACTTCACTTGTGATCTTCAAGTTTCCTTGAGAGTCTTCATTATAAGCTTCTTGAGGATTTTATGAGCATTATCTTTGGAATTATTCTTGAACTGCAACATGATGATCTTCCTGAATAAACAAGTTCTTGACTTCTATCAGCAACGCTTGAAATCATCACTACCTGATCTTTGCAGCAACTAATCTTCTAAGTATCATAATCAGCACTTCACAGCAACAAGTCATATCTCTTCAGCAACACTTGAATAAGCAGCAACATTGACTATATGTACATCAAATCATAAAGTTTCAGTCTATTCTCATCACTTCCAGGTGTGTTAACTCCTGTGAGAGGTGAATCATTGAAAATTTAATGGATTTGATGTCTCTTTACCAGTTAGCCATTAACTCTGGAGTAGTCAGTCCTTTGGCCACCAGAAAGGTGCATGTCCATGGTTGACTGAAAACCATTTCAACTCTTAGTGGCGGTAAACATTGGTGATTAAATACCAATATGTTTTTTTGGCAAACCATCACAGCCATGACGATTTGATATCCTTTACCTGTAGCCATTTGCTCAGTGCTCTATCAATACCTTTGGCACTAGAAAAGGTAAATTCCATGGTGGTTGATTACCATATCAACTCTTAGTAACATGAAACTTGTGAGTTGATGTCCCATCCCTTTTTGGTAAAGTTTTCAACATCTAAAAATGAATTTACAATTTGTCTTACCATAAAGCCATAATCTATGGACAGTTATGTTTTTCCACACCTTTTAACCATAATCACATAAACTTGTGGGCTAGCCAACTCTTACAAAATAGATATGGTGAAGTTGATAACCAAATACAAGTTTTTAGCAAATTGTCACCCATGAAACGGATTGAGAATCTTTACCAATAGCCTTGCTCATGGGACTAGCCATCCTTAATGTCCTGTTAGACATGGTGGACTGATAACCATTTGTTGTGTAAGTGCTAAAGCACCTCCCCAAGTGTTGTTCTCCTCATCTCCATTCTAGATCTTACTCATCAACTTCCAATAGAATCTGATAATTCTTTTTTACACACTTAAGCTTTAATCCCAGCTTTCTTCTAATATCGATTTACACTTTTTCTTAACTTTATTATTTTGAGCAAATAACTTCTTCTTAAGCATCATTCTGCACACTTCTTCGGACAAGGGATATGACCTTTCAGCCAACATATAAATGGCTGTTGTGTTATGTAAGTTCAAACAATGAACATTACATGAATCATAATACCTCCAGTTCACTATAGGAATGGATAGGTAAACTTCACACAGTATTCTTCACCTTGTGGTGATCAAACATAATCCTAAGAATTTTTAGCAAAAGGCTCCACTAACTCTGTTGGATACACTTAGTTAAACCCACCCTCACAACATACGTCCCAAACTCCTTGATCTCACAATGGTAAACTTTAATAGAATGATGAGGACATCTTTTTTTTAGAATCGATCTCAATCTCAATATATCAGGCTCACCAACATCTGAATTCTAGCCACAAAATATATATTTATAGAATTCGTATTAAAAAAGCCCCCCCGAAATAATTCTCAAAGGCTCTTCTCAGGCCAGTCGACCCAAATCTTCTTCAGGACCATAAGTAGTAGTCTTTTGCAACGCAATTTTCTACAAATCAACTAAATCATCTCTTGAGATATTATGCAGCATTGCTCCAAAATTCACAAACACCGAATCCCTTTGATTTGCTCTGATGAGGTGACAATAACCTTTACCTCCATGTCTAAATTCATACCATTCACAAACTTTGAAGATTAAATAACAACTTTTCCAGATTCAGGATTCTGTAAAGTATGCAAACCAACTTTTCTAGCCTTTGGACTTCTCCTACTCAATTTTTAGAACTGGTTGCTTGACCTTAAAAAATCCCTTTTTTTTGTTTCCCCCCCCTTCTTCTTTACAAACTTGGTAGAATTCAAGAATAAGAATATCTTCAACATCCAATACCTTTTGCTTCTTTTTCTTAGCACCTTGAAGAGTTTCACCAACCATTTCAAACTTTCCTTTCTCCTTTTAGCATCCTAGGAATAAAATTTTCTATGCTTTAAATAGCTCTCCTCAAAATATACCTGAGTTCCTCATAAAGAAACTTCTTAAGTGAGGAATTGACCAACCATGACATTGACTTCTGGACAATAGTTCATCAATGTAGTATTCTCTGTCAGCTTGGTGGGTTATTGGCTTATTCTTCTTTGCTTTCAACTTTGTTTCTCTAATCTCCCTTCTTCTTTTCTCAACTAACTCAACCATTTTCTTGGCATAATCCTCAGCATCAATATCAGTACCAAAAACACTTTTTCTCAATTCTGTGCTCGCTTCCATCCTTGCTCTGATTAAATCTCAATCTTCTTATGTATAATATTGAGCTTGTTGTTGAACTTCAGCAGCTCTTTTTCTTTGTTGTTCAGACATCTCAAACTTATCATTCAATCTTTTAGCAGCCAATGCATCAATAATCTTTAAGTTCAATCCTTTCGTTCATTTCACTGCCTCTGAGCTTGGAATTCTTGCAATCTCTGCTAAGCTGGCTTCCTCTTCTCTAATCTGTTTCTTTCTTTGATCTTTTAGGCTGAGGTTGTTCTTCAAGTACTTCCTTTCCTTTTCTTTGGCTGACTCTGACTTCACCAGAACTAATATTTGTGAAACCAAACTTAAATCCTCCATCACTAGCAGACATAAACTTTTTATCACCAGAACTAACTCCAACATCAAATTTCTTCTTGAGACCAGACTTAACTCCCTAGTATAAATCTTAGTCCTTTTGAAAGCCACCTGCACTACAGTCCTCCAGCAGCCTGCAACCACTTGAACGTAATGTCTGTCTCCTCCTGACATCTTTGCCCATTAAGGAAATTCAAATACATCTTCTTCCCCTAAATTTCTCCCCCAGTTTTGGAAGAATTAGCAGCATCTTCACTCTCTGAGTCACTTAGAACCATCTTCCCTGGTTGGTAGATTCCCATACTTAACCCTGGTTTCCAGCTTTTTGACCCTCTTTAATCAATTTCACTAATAACGCAAGCTGAGGTCTGTTTAATGCTCCTTCATTCTTTCTCTCTAAATATCAATCCCAGCACCTAATTAAGTACTAGGTGCAACAAATAAAGCTACATTGATTCGAGTAGCTTTAGCATAAGTGGAAGTAGGGCCTTGAAGTGGTGGGGACTTAGGAGGTGATGTTGGTTGTGGTTCAGGAGAAGCTGGTTGTTGTACAGGTGAAGGTTGTGGTTGGTCATAGGTGTGCTCCATAGGTTCAGGTGATATGGATTTAAGTTTCAAGAGAAGATGTCCCTCAACTTTGGGTAGAGGAGTGTGAAACAAAATCGATGACGAGCCATGAATGTTAGTCTCAGTCGTCTAAATCTTGAATAAGGGTGGGGGTTCAGTTGAGGTTTGTGAGTAGACGGGGTATCGTTGCATTTGGTAGGGTTGTGATTCAATAGGCTCTTATAGTGGTTCACCATTGTTGTCATCATACCTGCATTCATGTACTAACAATGGTCTATTCACCCCAGCAAACCCTCTGATTCATGTTCCAAAAAATCTTTTTAGTCAATTGATAAGCTAAATAAAGATTTGTGTTAGCAGGTTTAGCTTCCAAAATCATTGAAAAAATCTGGGATACTTTTAGAAACTTTTTCTACTTTGTTACATAGCCACCCATTGCTCAAAAAATCATTTTAGAAAAATTATAAGTTCTTCTAGTAGATAGACAGATTAGCGCAGTAGCAAGTTTGCTACCGAACTGATCCCATCCCCCACTTTTAGAACTTATACAATGTAAAATGTGGTGGACCATAAATTTCCAATTAGGGGTAAAATTCGTTTTCCAAAACGTAAAAGTATTATCTATTGGATACCCTAAATTAGCCATCCCCTCAAAAATTTCAGCATTAGTTAACTCAGTGATACCATTTTCATCTGCGAGTTTAAGTTATTTTAACATGAAGAGTCTCTATATAGAAATTGTGTATTCATGGTATCATTTGTGGCTTTTAATTCTGTTCCCCATTATCAGTTGGTATGACATTGACATGTGCCAAAACTGTTTGATTACTGAAACAAGATATTGAGTGATAAGATCCAAGGCATACCTGATGTGGGTGCCTTTAAGAAAATCAACTATCTGCTCAAAACCTGCACTTCCTTCAGGTTTCTTAAGAAATCCCACCTGATTATGCTTAGGTACGAAAGCCATTGTAAGTAGTACGGTTTGTTATTCTTGTTGTAATATCAACCTGGGTTACGCGTTTTTGGTAAACTTAGTACTAGATTGAGAACTGCTAATTGACTTTATATGTGAAAAAGAATGAATTTCAATTATCCCTCCGACAAAATAGGCTCCTTTTTATTGAAGAAAACTATTGTAGGTGAGATAAAACAGTAAATATCCAATTTTGTATCATTATCCGCTTAAATATCCCCGCAAGTTGCTCTAACGGTTATATTTAGAGAAAAGTCAAAGTTGTGAGACCAAACAGTACTAACGACTAGTTACCAGTATTAATATTGGCCTACCAGACTTAAGTCTGGTCAACCAGTATTAACAATTGATTGTCAGAACTAACAACAAGCTTACCAGGATTAACATTGGCCTACCAGACTTAAATCTGGTCAACCAGTATTAATAATTTATTGTCAGAACTAACAATAAGCGTACCAGGATTAACTATAAACACCAGAATTAAAATGACAATACCCAGAATTAACTTTGCACAAACATCAGTTCAACTTTAATCCTTGCTCCAATGCAATCCAAGTATAACCTGAAAATGTTAAGCCACACACAAAATATACTACACACTGACTTGAAAACACTTATTACTACTAGGTCTATGACTACTAGAATAAAGATAATCTATCATAATTAAGTCTACTATCTAGTATGACTAAATTTACAAACTATACATTTAAGCCTCCCCATAAATGTAGCTATGGATTTATCATACCAATATTAACCACTAAGAAATGAAACCTTGGTCCATCAAAAGCTTTGGTCAATAGGTCAGCTACATTGAAGTTTGTGTGAATTTTTTCCACCCTAATGAGCTTCTTTTCATAAGAATCTCGTATAAAGTGGTGTCTGATCTCTATGTGATTTGTCTTGGAGTGATACACTGGATTCTTCACAATGCATATTGTACTTTCATTATCAATGTGGATTTTGGTATTCATAAAAGTGAAACCATAGTCCAACATTTGATTCTGAATCCACAACACTTATCCACAGCAGCTTGCAGCAGCTACATATTCAGCTTCTATTGTAGAGGTAGCCACTAGTTTTGTTTCTTGCACTGCAAGAAATTCAATCTCCAAATAACAGAGGCCCACCTTTGTATTCTCAAATCATCCAGTATCCTTGTTTACCATCATGTGCCCTGAGCATACACTACAAATAAATCTCTTCCTTCATGTTCTTGATGGATGATCCAGCACTATGAAAAGAAAATTAGTTCTCTTAGGGACCCAGGCCTTTTCAGGCTTGGGTCTGCCTTGTGGACCTTTAGCATTCATAGTTCTAATAAAAGTTGGTCCACTATCACAATTGGAGTTTAGTTTAGAGTTTCTCCAATTATAACCTGCTGTGGTCTTAACAGTAGTGCCCCAATTTCCCTTTACAGCATTGAAATAAGACATTTTTGCTGTATTTCTATCAATGGGTCTTCTCACAGGTGAATAAGATTTAGAAAAATGACTTATTTGATTAAACTTATTCACCTGGGGTCTTACAGGACTAAAACTGTTTGAGTTACAGGTAGGTACTGGTTGTTTAGATCTACCAATATTAACATTAATCCTGACAGATTTAACATTATGCCTAATAGAATTAACATTTACCCTACCAGTATTAACATTAGGCCTAACAGAATTAACATTTTTCCTAACAGCATTAAGTTGTACTGGTCTAGGTTACAAAAGATATCAGCATGAAATACCCCTGTTTGCATTAGTCCATACTGTTTTGCCACCCTGTTACCATATAAAAACCCTTTGTTTTCTTAAACTCATCCTCTCTTGCCATTTTCTTTTCATAATATCACAATCTTTGATTAAAAACTTAGGCTGCCACAACAAAACAACTTTCTTCTTGATAAAGAGTAACCTTCTCCTAATTCTCCATTCCATCATTTTTAATCCAATTATTACCTTAACTTCAATTCCCTTGAATTTTTCATTTGTATTCCTAGAAGTTTTTACGTGTTTGCACAACTAGGTTATCAACTTCTTTGATTCAGTCACAACTTTTTCATTAGTTTATTATAGACTTTTAGAGACGTAGACATCTCTTGTTCCAACTTATACTTTTCTGATTCAGGACTTCAGAAGAGTGCTCAGAGTATTCCACAGGAACCTCAACTGTCCATATTGATTGACAGGTAAATGCTCCAGTAGAGTTGTCATCTGAGTCCACTAATTTTATCTTTTAGGTCCCCATTACATAAACATACAAGAATCATCAAATTTTCCTTCCTCTTGTGGTTTAGGAGTGTAGTCTCTAGTTAATGGATGTGGAACTCCTTTGAAACTATTAGTCTTTGTAAATCTACTGTACAAAGGTTTGTTAATATAGTCTTCTGCTGTACACTTGAACATAGATCGATTCATTTCTTCCTCATAGCTTAAAACCTCATTGTTTGACTTTATTTCATACCCTAAGCCAACTTTACTAGTAGAACTCATAACCATAATCAAATAATTTCCCAAAGGTTTTTAGAAGAAACCCTTTCCATAATCTACTGTTTTTCTTCAATTGTTCTTTTTTCTTTAACACTTTCATTCCTATTCTCCTATATCTTTTAAGCTTTTCATCTTTTGCATATATTTCATTTGCTTGAAATGTAAGCTGTTCATTTAGGCACCAGTATGACCAGACTTAACCTTGTTAGTGCTGCTCTTGCTGTGTGAAACAAAAGCAACATTTTAAGCACTTGCAGATGATTTCGAGGTACTTGTGAGTTCTTGCTCAAAAACCCTAAGGTTATTATCCAAGTCAATCAATGGACAAAGGTGTCAACATCTGGTTTGGTTCTCAGTGTCATTGCTAGATTTGACCAAGTTAGGGGCAAAGATCTAAGAAACTTGTGATTTGCATCCTCAGTTGATACTTCAGCACCATGGGCTTCTAACTGTGAGAGTAGTTGTTGGAACCTATCATATCCTTTTTCCAACCCTTCTGAATTGGATATAGAAAATGCTTCAAACTGTTGTTTTAGAACAGCTTTCTCTGCATCTTCTTTGAATTTGCATTACCTCCAAACCAAATCCTAATTGGCTTTCCCAATCTCTTTAGCATCATCCATTTCCATGAAATTCTCAGATGTTTCCTTGGGAATTGCCTTACAGTAAGATAATTCTGTCCTTCCTCTCATTTTCAACAGCAAGAAATTTCTGCAGCAGATACTAGTGTGAAGTAATCTAAACCACACCATCTTTTTCCATTGACATTCTCTTCTTTAATTCCATCTGAATTACCTTCCAAACATTCATTATTAAATATATTCAAGGTAATGCTGCTCCATCTCCAGCAGCCCCATATATCTATACTCCTACCTTCTTCCAAGAATTAAGGAGTTTGATATTGAAATATGGTTGTTGTAGGAGTAGTTATGTTTGTTTGTTGTTTTGTTTATTGGGTGCAGTACCACTAGTCCTGAATGCTTCTCATGGTATGATCTTCATCATCAATAAGATATTGAGAGTAAACATCATTAGCAGGTTGTGACATTTTCTAGATCAGAAAGTGATTGTTTTGTGTTCTGGTGATTCTTCTTATTCCAGGGAGTCCCACTAGAGGCACAGATACACTTGTAGGTCCCAAAGTCTTGGATCAGATTAGCCTTTTGTAAGCAAAAGCTAAACTTGAAATAATCCACACATCAACTATAAGAGAGACAATGACTTATGAAATACTATGTGCTAATGCGGAATCTTAACACAAGTACTAAGAAGAAACAACTGTAAAACTAACTTTGTATATTTCTATTGATTTCTATTAGGTTTGGATTGCCCAAACACTATGCTGTAAGGGTTCCTTTTATACACCAAGGAAACCCTAACAAAGGCTGGTATTTACAAACGGGTGAAAGGATAATGCATATACCGTCTCCTAAGATATCTTCTAAGATAACTATTATAAAACTATTCAGTACCTAAACAGACTTAACTACACAAAAAGGGCCAATACAAAACTATAGTACTGCCAGACTTACTAGTACTGGCAGACTAACTATATCCTACCAGACGTAACTCTATAAACCTACCAAGACTTAAGTCTGTTAACAATAATTCCTAACATGTTTGTTAAACTTGGATTTGTTAACTTGAAATAGTGTATCAATGAATTTGCGAATAAAATGTTTATTTCTATTAACAGTTTTTTTAAGGCAAAACTATGTATCATATGTATCAGCTATAAATGGTTACGTAACAATGATTTTAGTAGTTATATATCACTTTTTATGTATAAAGATTTTATGTCGTGTAACTATTATAAATAAATCACATTTAATTAATAGAATTAAAATGTTAAGAACTTTCTCATTTTACCAATTTTAAGCTACTGCCACTACAATTACCCGCACTATATATATATATATCTAGAATATAATATAATATAGTATATATATATATATATATATATATATATAATATATATATATATATTGATGTGTTCCGTTGTGAGGAGTAATTTTATTATGGTTCAAGGTTAAATTTATATTGCTGAGTTTACACTAAAACAACACTTAACAGGCAGTGTACCTCTTCAGATGGAGTTTCATGGTAAAAGGAGTTGTCGAAAAACTATAGAGGAGAAAAGTTAACCTTATACTCTATCAGTATTTTATTAAGTCTAATTAGTCAAATTAATTCTATGTTAATTCTAATTAGTGTTAAAGCTATGCTAAACCTAGTTCTAATGAGAGGGGGGGGGAGGGGTTTCAGCCTGAGAGACTGGCATAGGTTTTGTGGTGACTTAAATCAATTCAATACACAATAATCACGCAAGAAGATAATCAAAAGATAAAAGAGCAATCAAGCCAAATGATAGAAAACTGTATTAGCCATATTAAATCCGATTAAAACTGTTGGTTTGTTTGTTTAGTGCAATGAGTGCTTATCTCGAGACGACATATCATTCTTAAGACTTAGGCGGTACTTCTTCCTAAGACCTAGACACGTTGAATCATGTCACAATTAACGCATCTGCATAAAGCATCCTTTTAGTTTAATTATAATCTATCTTGGGGATTAAAACAATGGTGGTCTTGTTAAACTCTAGCCCATCGGGGAGTTTATCCCTACTGCTTGTGGCGTTTTTATAAACTAGTAGATCCCACGATCCAATTCTTTAACCAATTGATTAAGAACGTACAGGTAGGTTTAAAGGGTCACCTCCAGTCTCAAATAAGTGTCCACAAATCCCAAGGCAAACGATAAGGCATTATTTTGTGATCCATTGGTCCAGATATAAAAACGCGAACTGGAGAGCTTCCCAGTATCTAGATCACTTCGTCCAGTCTCACATAAACCCATTGAATGATGGGGTCGCGATATTCAAGCCATGGTGTTTTGAGGGGGTCATAAAAAAGTATGAAATGATAAACATAATTAAACAATCAACGATAAATTAAGCAATCGAGATTAAACAAACCAAATATTGAATCTTCATTAAAATGGCTAATACCTAAGGGTATTAGCCCATAACCATTGTAATAATACTAGTATTATCAAACAACCAAGGTAAACTCACCGAGTTAACGAACGATACCAAAAAATCGAATGATTACAAGAGTATAGGACTATACTCGATCTTTAATGGATTTAGTAATCGACGCTTGACCCTTCGGCCTGCTCATTTGCTCTTCAGAAAATCAACTTTTATGTTTATGGTATAGAGAATATGATTAAGCACACTGAAAACTCGTTTTTGAGTCTTCTATTTATAGTCTTTGAAAATGAGTAGATACGCCGTATTGAGTGAGGTCAATACGGCGTATTGGGTGAATTCCTTGGAGTGCGTGCCACGTTCACAATCAATCAGTAATAACTGTTGTCAATCACATTTACTGCATGATCTTTGATTGTTTGACCACCTGGATACAATGTATGTAATCAGCAGGATACGCCGTATTGGGTATTAAATGTAACGACAACGTTTTCCTTGAAAGTCCAGCGCTGATACGCCGTATCTTCTTTGCTGGATACGACGTATGTAGTCAGAAAAAAGCAATCTTCAAATATCATCATTTAAGCTCCAAAATGTGCGCCTTTTAGCTTCTCTTCACAATGTACTCCATAATTACTGCAATTAACATCTTTAAACAATTAAGTAACAATTCTTGCAATAATTATATAAAAATGGGTAATTTTCTTGGGATAAATGATGATATAAAAGTAACGTTATTTGATGTCATCAAATATCTCCCCACTTGAATCCTACTTGTCCTCAAGTAGACTTTATAAATTTATCAAAAATGTATCCCAACCGGAGTTAAGGATTTTTCATTTAGGCATTCTTTTATTTAATTACATGTACAAAACCAAGCACCTCACAAAATATAGGAAATGAAAACACTCAGATCAATCAACTAATCTAAGTTGTAACATTTAATAGGTACGCTCAATTGCTCGATCGTGATTAGTTTTCTATCATATGCTTGGCAAGTGATGCGGGTGTCGTAGGACTTCAGCACGAAGTTTTACAACTCCTTAGGCAGTGTACCTAATCATTGTAGTGTAGTATAGGCAAGACTCGGGGGTTATTATCGTTCTCTAGGGGAATAGGTTAGGAAGGCTCGAACATAGCTTAACCGAGATCTACAGGGTTGAGAGAAGATTCTTTTTGTATTTTTATATTTTATAGAAAGCAGGTAAATTAATGGTTTGAAAGGTTGGTTTGTTTAACTAATTACTAAACTAAATATAATCTAAACTACTGGTGATAACTTTATGATAAAATAATGTATTTGCTTAATCATGCACTACTCATTAGATTGCTTCTCCTAATCATGTTGCCTTGTCACACTTGTGATGATCTGTGTAAGTATTTTCTAAGTCATGAACGAATTACACGAACCCGCCGTCTATTTAATGTTCTGTTAAGGCAACACACACGTAAGGTAGTATGAAGACTATTACAAGACCTTTTGAGGTTTTTGTAGGGGACTTCTACAAGATGTTTTATAACTCCCAGGCAAAGTTTACCTAACCATTAAAGTGGTAGTATAGGCAAGACACGGTTGTTATTGTTCTCTAAGGGAATAGGTTGGGAAGGCTTAATCACGGTCTAACAGAATTCTAAGGGTTGAGAGAAGATTATTTTTGTGTTTTTATATTTTATGAATGCAAGTAAAATCATATATTAGAGAGGTGGTTTTGGTTTTAGCTATTAAACTAAATAATTAACTAAGCTACTAGTGATAACAATATAACAAAATTATGTTTATTATAATCATGTATTACTCCCTAGATTTGCATCACTCCCTTCTCCTATTGTTGTTGCATTGTCACACTTGTGATGATCCTATGTTATTATTTCCCTAAGGTATATGAACGAATTAAACAACGAACCTGTCCATCTATTTAATATTCTATTAAGGCAACGCACAAGTAAGGTAGTATGAAGACTATTACAAGGCCCCTAAGAGTATATTAAATGCATTTGAAATATATTAAGAGTGGATCAACCATATATCGAGAAAGGTAGTATGAAAACTGTTACCCGATAGTATCATTTAGACACAATCATGTTTTCCTAGACATATCAACAGCGATACAAACAAAAGTGGTTTTCTAAGACCTAACATGCATATTCATCACAAAAAGCAACACCACTAAGATCTACATTCTAGGTTTCATACAATCATAAATAAACACAATAGAAGGTTTAGCCAAGCATGTTAAAGATAATTAAAGAACAGATAAGAATCACACAACAAGACATATTGAATGATTAAGATAGTCCTTACGTGATTAATACATGAATCGAAGAGAGTACAATAAGGGTTTTTGAAGCTACTAAAATCGTCCCTAAAACAGCTGCTAAACCAACTATGGTTTCTATAGTCCCTTTCGTTTACTCTAAAGTTACATACTTAAAACCCTAAAAACGGATTTGTATTTATAGGAAAATAGCTGCGACGGCGTCGCGTGTTAATTGTGACGCCGTCGTAATAAGAATATTCTAGATCTTGGGCTGGGCCATACAATCTGACGCCATCTAAAGAACTTGTGACGCCGTCTTGAGATAGGTTGTGATAGCGTCACGTGTAATCTGTGACCTCTCCAGCTTCTAAGTAAAATTCCTGAGAGATTTGGTGTAGGTTCGTAGTCTTGTCCGTTTCTTCTCTAAATGAGCCCAAGTCACGTGTATTTTCTCCAAATGCCTATCTAAATCTAAATATCCAAAAAGAATTGATTAAGTACCTATTTTGGGCATAAATGCATGATTTAGGGGGTTAAACGACCCCGAAAAAGTGTATAAAATAACACCTCATCAAATACCCCTACACTTGGGATTTGCTTGTCCTCAAGCAAATGGGCTTTTCTACCTAGACAATAGCAATATGAGGGTCATTTTACCTACTCTTTAAAAGTATTTTACAACACAACCTTCTAGACCTCGTAATTAAAAGCACAGAAAGTAAATACTAGCACCTCACATAAGTGTTTGGGATTCTCTCTTTCACTCGGGTGTATAATGAATTATAATATATGAGGGAAACGGAAAATCAACACTCATTACCTGCCATAGCATATAAATTACCATAGGCTTGGTAAAGGATCAAAACCTACACCGCTATGGAAAGGACGCAAGAAATTATTCATTACTATCTAAGAGGTCTTTTAAAGGGTTGTGTGGTGTAGGTGTAAGATAACATATAATGGAAACGGAAATAGATGGAATACATTTGGGTGGCTTTAGGTGAATTTGGAGTGGAAGGGTTAGCTAATTATTTACAAGAATACACGTTGTTTGTTGCTTAAGATCCAAGAACTCGCACGAAGATATACAAACTCCAACATAACTCTACAACACTCTCTTACATTTGTTATATATATATAATATACTAAATATATAATATATATATATATATATATATAGATATATATAAATATATATAGATATCAAATATATATATATATATAAATATTATATATATATATAAATATATATATATATATATATATATATATATATATATATATATATATATATATATATATATTTTATAAAACAAAAAGAAGAGATTGATGTAGAGTTATCTGAGTTTGTATATCTTCGTCCGAGTCTTGGCTTAGCAACCAAACCAACGTGTATTCTTGTAAATAATTAGCTAACCCATCCACTCCAAATTCACCTAAAGTCACCAAAATGTATCCCATCTATTTCTGTTTCCATTATATGTTTTCTTACACCTACACCACACAACCCTTTAAAAGACCTCTTAGATAGTATGAATAAGTACTTGCGCCTAGCGGTGGAGGTTTGATCCTTTACCAAGCCTATGGTAATTTATATGTTATGGCAGGTAATGAGTGTTGATTTTCCGTTTCCCTCATATATTAATAATTCATTAAACCACTAATCGCCGAGTGAAAGAGAGAATCCAAACACTTATGTGAGGTGCTAGTTTTACTATCTGTCTTAATTACGAGGTCAGGAAGTTTGTTGTTGTAAAATACTTTTAAAAGTAAGTAAAAGACCCTCCATATTGCTATTGTCTAGGTATAAAAAGCCCAATTGCTGAGGACACGCAAATCCAGGTGTAGGGTATTGACGAGGTGTTATTTGTAAATTACACTTTTTAGGGTCGTTTAACCCCCTAAATCATGTATTTAGGCCCAAAATAGGTACTTAATCGTTCCTTTTTAGGTATTTAGCATTTGGAAGGCATTTGGAGGAAATACACGTGACTTGGGCTCATTTGGAGAAGAAACGGACAAGACTACGAACCTACACCAACATCTCTCAAGAATTTCTACTCAGAAGCTGAAGACGGCGTCACAGATTACACATGACGCCGTCACAACCCATCTCAAGACGGCGTCACAAGTTCTTCAGATGGCGTCAGATTGTATGGCCCAGCCCAAGATCTAGAATATTCTATTACGACGGCGTCACAATTAACACGCGACGCCGTCGCAGCTATTTTCCTATAAATACAAATCTTTTTAGGGTTTTAAGTATGTAACTTTAAGTTAAACGAAAGACGACACCCTAGTTGGTTTAGCACTGTTAGGGGACGATTTTTAGAGCTTCAAACCCTATTGTACTCTCTTCGATCATTTTAATCATGTAAGACTATCTTAATCATCAATATGTCTGTTGTGTGATTTCTTATCTGTTCTTACTTTTACCTTATTTAACATGCTTGGCTAAACTTTCTATTGTGTTTATTTATGATTGTATGAAACCTAGAATGTAGATCTTAGTGGATTTGCTATTTGTGATGAATAACATGTTAGGTCTTAGAAAACCCACTTTTGTTTGTATCAGCAGTTGATATGTCTAGGAAAACATGATGTGCTAAAGAGACCATCGGTAACAGTTTTCATACACTTTCTCGATATACAGGTTTATCCACTCTTTATATATTTCAATGCATTTAATATACTCCTTAGGGCCTTGTAATAGTAAATTCATACTACCTTACTTGTGCGTTGCCTTAATGGAATAATAAATAGATGACATGTTTCGAGTAATCGTTCATAACTAGGAATAATAACATAGATCATCACAAGTGAGACAAAGCAACAACACTAGGAAAGCAACTAGGGATTAATACATGATTAAATAAACATAATCTTTGTGTTTATATTGTTTATTCACATTACTAGTTTAATTATTTAGTTTAATAGCTAAAACCAAAACCACCTCTCAAATATATGATTTTACTTGCATTCATAAAATATAAAAACACAAAAATAATCTTCTCTCAACCCTTAGAATTCTGTTAGACCGTGATTAAGCCTTCCCAACCTATTCCCTAGCGAACAATAACAACCCCCGAGGTCTTGCCCTATACTACACTAAATGGTTAGGATTAACACTGCCTATGGATTTAAAAAAACATCCTTGAGAAGTCCCTACAAAACCTCAAAAGGTCTTGTAATAGTCTTCATACTACCTTACGTGTGTGTTGCCTTAACAGAACATTAAATAGACGGTGGGTTCGTGTAATTTGTTCATGACTTAGAAAATACTTACACATATCATCACGAGTGTGACAAGGCAACATGATTAGGAGAAGCAATCTAATAAGTAATGCATGATTAAGTAAATATATTTTTTTATCATAAATTTATCACCAGTAGTTTAGATTATATTTTAGTTCAGTAATTAGTAACAAACCAACCTTTCAAACCATTGATTTATCTACTTTCTATAAAATATAAAAATAAAAAATAATATTCTTTCAATCCTGTAGATCTCGGTTAAGCTATGTTTGAGCCTTCCTAACCTATTCCCCTAGAGAACGATAACAACCCCCGAGTCTTGCCTATACTACACTACAACGATTAGGTACACTGCCTAAGGAGTTGTAAAACATCGTGTTGAAGTTCCTATGACACCCGCATCACTTGCCAAGCATATGATAGAAAACTAATCACGATCGAGCAATTGAGCGCACCAATTAAATGTTACAACTTAGATTAGTTTATTGATCTGAGTGTTTTCATTTCCTATATTTTATGAGGTGCTTGGTTTTGTACAGGTAATTAAATAAAAGAATGCCTAAAGGAAAAATCCTTAACTCCGGTTGGGATACATTTTTGATACATTTATAAAGTCTACTTGAGGACAAGTAGATTCAAGAGGGGAATATTTGATAGACAATCAAATAACGTTACTTTTATATCATCATTTATCCCAAATAATTACCCACTTTTATATAATTATTGCAAGAATTGTTACTTAATTATTTAAAGTTGTTAATTGCAGTAATTATGGAGTACATTGTGAAGAGAAGCTAAAAGGCGCACATTTTGGAGCTTAAATGATGATATTTGAAGATTGCTTTTTTCTGACTACATACGTTCTATCCAGCAAAGAAGATACGGCGTATCAGCGCCTGGACTTTACAAGAAAACGCGTACATTTAATACCCAATACGGCGTATCCTGCTGATTACATACATTGTATCCAGGTGGTCAAACAATCAAAGATCATGCAGTAAATGTGATTGACAACAGTTATTACTGATTGATTGTGAACGTGGCACGCACTCCAAGGAATTCACCCAATAAGCCGTATTGACCTCACTCAATACGGCGTATCTACTCATTTTCAAAGACTATAAATAGAAGACTCAAAAACGAGTTTTCAGTGTGCTTAATCATATTCTCTATACCATAAACATAAAAGTTGATTTTCTGAAGAGACAAAGAGCAGCCAAGGTCAAGCGTCGATACTAAATCCATAAAAGACACCGTGTAATTCCTATACTCTTGTAATCATTCGATTTTTTGGTATCGTTCGTTAACTCGTGATTAACCTTGGTGTTTGACAATACTTAGTAATTATTACAATGGTTATGGGCTAATACCCTTAGATATTAGCCATTTTAATGAATATTCAATGTTTGGTTTGTTTAATCTTGATTACTTAATTTATCATTGATTGTTTAATTATGTTTATTATTTTATACTTGTTTATGTGCTTGAATATGCGACCCATCATTCAACTGGGTCTAGTGAGATTGACCAAGTGATCTAGATACTGGGATGGTTCTCTATATCGCGTTTTATATATCTGGACCAATAGTATCACAAATAATTTCCTATCTTTGCCTTTAGATTAGTGAGCTTATTTGGACTGGCAGGTGACCCTTTAAACCAACCAGTACGTTCTAATCAATTTGGTAAAGAATTGGATCGTGGACTACTAGTATATAAAACGCCACCAAGCAGTAAGTGGATAAACTCCCGATGGGCTAGAGTTTAACAAGACCACCATTGTTTTAATCCCCAAGATAGATTATAATTAAACTAAAAGGATGCTTTATGCAGATGCGTTAATTGTGACATGATTCAACGTGTCTAGGTCTTAGGAAGAAGTACCGCCTAAGTCTTAAGAATGATATGTCGTCTCGAGATAAGCCTCATGCACTAAACAAACAAACCAACGTTTAATCGGACTTAATATGGCTAATACAGTTTTCTATCATTTGGCTTGATTGCTCTTTTATCTTTTGATTATCTTCTTGCGTGATTATTGTGTATTGAATTGATTTAAGTCACCACAAAACCTATGCCAGTCTCTCAGGCTGAAACCCCTCCCCCCCCCTCTTTATCATTAGAACTAGGTTTAGCATAGCTTTAACACTAATTAGAATTAACATAGAATTAATTTGACTAATTAGACTTAATAAAATACTGATAGAGTATAAGGTTAACTTTCTCGCTCTTAGTTTTCGACACCCTACTTACCATGAAACTCCATCTGACCGGGTACACTGCCTGTTAAAGTGTTGTTTTAGGTAAACTCAGCAAAATATAAATTTAAAACTTGAACCATAATAAATTACAACCTCACAACGACACAACATATAGATAATATAAATATATATAATATATAAATAAATATATACTATAAATATAATATATACGGATAATATATATATATAGGAGGTAATTGTAGTGCAGTAGCTTAAAATTGTTAAAATGAGAAGTCTTCTTAACCATTTAATCTATTAATTAACATGTGATTTAATTAATAATAGTTACACGACATTAAATCTTATACATAAAAATTGATATATAACTACTAAAAACATTGTTACGTAACCATTTATACTCTATCATATATACATAGTTTTGCCTTAAAAAAACTGTTAATAGAAATAAACATTTTATTCGCAAATTCATTGATACACTATTACAAGTTACATCCAAGTTAACAAACATGTTAGGAATTATTGTAAACAGACTTAAGTCTGGTAGTTATAGAGTTAAGTCTGGTAGACATAGTTAAGTCTGCCAGTACTAAGTTAAGTCTGGCAGTACTATAGTTAGTATTGGCCTTGTCTAGTTAAGTCTGTTTATGTAACAGAATAGTTATAATAGTTATCTTAGAGATATCTTAGGAAAGGATATGCATTATCCTTTCACACGTTTTGTAAAGCCTTTTAGGGTTTCCTTGGTGTATAAAAGGAATCATACGGCATAGTGTTTGTAGATCCAAACCTAATAGAAATCAATAGCAATATACGAAGTTAGTTTTACAATTGTTCTTCTTAGTACTTGTGTTAAGATTCCGCATTAGCACATAGTATTCATAGTCATTGTCTCTCTTATAGTTGATTTGGATTTATTCAAGTTAGCTATTGGCTTACAAAAGGCTAATCAGATCCAAGACTTTGGACCTACAAGTGGTATCAGAGCCTCTAGAGGGACTCTGAATAAGAAGAATCACAAGAACACAAACAATCACTTTCAGATCTAGAAAAATGTCTCAACCTGCTAATGATGATTACTCTCAACATCTTAGTGATGATGAAGCATCATACCATGAAGAAGCATCAGACAGTGGTACTGCAACCAATAAACCAAAACAACAACAACAACAACTCACTCCTACAACAACCACTATTTCAAATATCAAACTCCTAATTCTGAAGAAGGAGGAGTATGATATATGGGCTATGGAGATGGAGCATTACCTTGAATATATTTATAATGAATGTTTGGAAGGTAATTCATAATGGAAAACAAAGAAGAGAATCTCAACTGGAAAAGATGGTGTTGTTAGAATACTTCCACCAGTATCTGCTGCAGAAATTCATGCTGTTGAAAATGAGAGGAAGGCCAGAATTATCTTACTTAAGGCAATTCCCAAGGAACATCTGAGAAGATTTCATGGAATGGATGATGCTAAAGAGATTTGGGAAGCCATTAGGATTAGGTTTGGAGGTAATGCAAATTCAAAGAAGATGCAGAAAGCTGTACTAAAACAACATTTGAAGCATTTTCCTATATCCAATTTTTTTTTCAAAGGGTTATGAAAAAGGATAATAATAGGTCCAACAACTAATCTCACAGTTAAACCCATGGTGCGGAAGTATCAACTGAGGATCAAATCACAGTTTCTTAGATCCTTTGCCCATTTTTTTTTTTTAAAAACAAAAAAAAAAAAAACTTGGTCAAATCAAGCAATGACACTGAGACCAAACCATATGTTGACACTGTCCATTGATGACTTGTATAATAGACCTTAGGGTTTTTGAGCATAGAACTCACAATACCCTCGAAATCAACTGCAATGCTTAAAATGTTGCTATTTGTTTCACACAGCATGAGCAGCACTAACAAGGTTAAGTCTGGTCATACTGGTGCCTAAATGAACAGCTTACATTTCAAGCAAATGAAATATATGCAAAAGATGAAAAGCTTAAAAGATATAGGAGAATAGGAATGAAAGCTGTAAAAGAAAAGGAACAATTGAAGAAAACAGTAGATTCATGGAAGGATTCTTCTAAAAACCTTTGGAAATTAATTGATTCTGGTATAGAGTTCTTACTAGGAAAGTTGCTTAGGTAATAATAAAGTCAAACAATGAGGTATTAAGCTATGAGGAAGAAATGAATCGATCTGTGTTCAAGTGTACAGCAGAAGACTATATTAACAAACCTTTGTACAGTAGATTTACAAAGACTAATAGTTTTTCATCAAAGGATTCACATCCATTTAACAGAGACCACACTCCAAAACCATCAATAGGAAATTATGATTCTTTGTATGTTTTATGGTAAACGGGACTCAAAAGCCTAAAATTAGTGACTCAGATGACAACTCTACTGAGCATTCTACCTGTCAATCAAATGACAGTGAAGGATCCTGTTGGAAAAAGAAAAAAGGAAGGAAAGGGGGGGAAAAAGGGGGGGGGGTGGGAGGAAAAAAAGAAAAAGAAGGAGAATATAAAAGGGGAAAAAAAAAGGGGGAAACAAGGGTAAACCTCTGAGCACTCTTCTGAGTCTGTACAGAAAGAAAAGTGTAACAAATGAGATGTCAAACGTCTAAGTCTATAATAACTAATTAAAAGTAGTGACTGAATCAAAGAAGTTGAACCTAGTTGTGCAAAACACGTAAAAACTCCTAGGCAACAAATGAAAAATCAAGGGACATCTGAAGTTAAAGAAATAATTGGGAATAAAATGATGGAATGAGAATTTATGAGAAGGTTACTCTTCATCAAGAAAAAGTTTTTGTTTGTGGCGAGGCCTAAGACATTTAATCAAGATTGAGACCTAATATAAAAGAAAATGGCAAGAGAGGCTGAGCTTAAGAAACAATAGTTTTTAATACCGGTAACAGGGTGGCAAAACCAGTATGGACTAATGCAAACAGGGTTAATCATGCTAATCATTTTGTACCTAGACCAGTACAACTTAATGCTTTAGGCAAAATGTTAATTCTGTTAGGCCTAATGTTAATATGGTAAGGGTAAATGTAATTCTATTTAGCATAAAGTTAAATCTGTCCAGGATTAATGTTAAATATTGTTAGATCTAAACAAACCAGTACCAACCTGTAACTCAAACATTATTTAGTCTGAATACCCCAGGTGAATAAGTTTAACAAATAAGTCATTTTTCTAAATCTTATTCACCTGTGAGAAGACCCATTGATAGAAATACAGCAAAAATGTCTTATTTCAATGCTGTAAAGGGAAATTGGGGCACTGCTGTTAAGACATCAGCAGGTTATAATTGGAGGAACTCTAGACCAAACTCCAATTGTGATAGTGGACCAACTTTTATTAGAACTATGAATGCTAAAGGTCCACAAGGCAGACCCAAGCCTGAAAAGGCCTGGGTCCCTAAGAGAAACTAATTTCTCTTTTTCATGTGCAGGGTCATCCACTCAAGAACATAGAGGACAGAGGTATATTTGATAGTGGATGCTCAGGGTACATGACTGGTAACAAGGATCACCAGGATGATTTTGAAGAATACAAAGGGGGATCTGTTACCTTTGGAGATTAATTTCTTGGAAATACAAGAAACAAACCATAGTGGCTACCTCTACAACAGAAGCTGAATATGTAGCTGCTGCAAGCTGCTGTGGATAAGTGTTGTGGATTCAGAATCAAATGTTGGACTATGGTTTCACTTTTATGAATACCAAAATCCACATTGATAATGAAAGTACAATATGCATTGTGAAGAATCCAGTGTATCAATCCAAGACAAAGCACATCGAGATCAGACACCACTTTATACGGGATTCTTATGAAAAGAAGCTCATTAGGGTGGAAAAAGTCACACAGACTTCAAGTATCTGACTTAATTGACCAACAGCTTTTGAGAACCAGGTTTTCATTTCATAGTGGTTAAATTCGTATGATAATCCATAGCTACATATAAGGGGAGGCTTAAATGGGATATAGTTAGTAAATTATCAAACAAGATAGTATACTAAATTAAGAGTAGATACTTTATTCTAGTAGTCATAGACCTAGTAGTAATAAGTGTTTTCAAGTCATTTTGTAGTATATTTTGTGTGTGGCTTAACATTTTCAGGTTATACTTGGATTGCATTGGAGCATGGATTAAAGTTGAACTGAAGTTGTGCAAAAGTTAATTCTGGTATTGTCAATATTAATTCTGGTAGTTTACTAGTTAATCCTGGTACGCTTATTGTTAGTTCTGACAATAAATTATTAATACTGGTTGACCAGATTTAAGTCTGGTAGGCCAATGTTAATCCTGGTAAGCTTGTTGTTAGTTCTGACAATCAATTGTTAATACTGGTTGACCAGACTTAAGTCTGGTAGGCCAATATTAATACTGGTAACTAGTCGTTAGTACTGTTTGGTCTCACAACTTTGACTTTTCTCTAAATATAACCGTTAGAGCAACTTGCGGGGATATTTAAGCGGATAATGATACAAAATTGGATATTTACTGTTTTATCTCACCTACAATAGTTTTCTTCAATAAAAAGAGCCTATTTTGTCGGAGGGATAATTGAAATTCATTCTTTTTCACATATAAAGTCAATTAGCAGTTCTAATCAGTACTAAGTTACCAAAACGCGTCAAACCCAGTTGATAATCAACAAGAATCACAACCGTACTACTACAATGGCTTTTGTACCTAAGCATAATCAGGTGGGATTTCTTAAGAAACCTGAAGGAAGTGCAGGTTTTGAGCAGATAGTTGATTTCTTAAAAGGCACCCACATCAGTATGCTTGGAACATAATCCTACTATCTATGTTTCAGTAATCAAACAGTTTTGGCAGACTGTCACTGTCATAACACTTGATAATGGGGAACAAGAATTAAAAGCCACAATTGATACCCATGAATACACAATTTCTGAATCATCTGTTAGAAATAAACTTAAACTCGCAGATGAAAATGGTATCACTGAGTTAACTAATGCTGAAATTTTTGAGGGGATGGCTAATTTGGGGTATCCAATAGATAATACTTTTATGTTTTGGAAAAAGCATTTTACCCCTAATTGGAAATTTATGGTCCACCACATTTTACATTGTATAAGTTCTAAAAGTGGGGGATGGGATCAGTTCGGTAGCAAACTTGCTATTGCGCTAATTCTGTCCAAAACAACTAGAAGAACTTATAAAGTTTATCTAAATGATTTTGAAGCAATGGTGGGCCAATGTAACAAGTCAGAAAAAGTTTCTAATGTATCCCAGATTTTTATCAATGATTTTGGAAGCTAAACCTGCTAACACAAATCTTTATTTAGCTTATCAATTGACTAAAAAGATTTTTGGGAACATGAACAGAGGGTTTGCTGGGGTGAATAGACCATTGTTAGCTAACATGATTGCAGGACATGATGACAACCAAGGTGAACCACAAGAAGAGCCTATTGAATCACAACCCCCACCAAATGCATCGGTACCCTCTACCTCTCAACCTACAACTGAACCCCACCCTGATCAAGAATTCAAAACTAAGACTGATCTTCATGGCTCATCATCTGATTTTGTTCACACTCCTCCTACCCAAGTTGAGACATCTTCTCCTGAACTTAAATCCATATCACCTGAACCTATGGAGCATACCTACGACAAACCACAACCTTTACCTGTACAACAACCAGCTTCTCCTGAACCATAACCAACATCACCTCCTAAGTCCCCACCACTTCAAGGTCCTACTTCCACTTATGCTGAAGCTACTCGAATCAATGTAGCTGATTTGCTGCACCTAGTACCTCAATTAGTTACTAGGATTGATCATTTGGAGAAAGAACTGAAGGAGCATAAACAGACCACAGCTGCAGTTATAGTGAAATTGGTAAAGAGGGTCAAAAAGCTGGAAACAAGGGTTAAGTATGGGAATCTACCAACCAGGAAGATGGTTCTAAGTGACTCAGAGAGTGAAGATGCTGCTAATTCTTCCAAACAGGGGAGGAATTTAGGGGAAGAAGATGTATTTGAAACTCCTAAGGGCAAAGATTCAGGGGAGACAGACATTAGTCCAAGTGGTTTGCAGGCTGCTGAGACCTTAGTGCAGGTGGCTTCTCAAAAGACTAAGACTTATACTAGGAGAGTTAAGTCTGGTCTCAAGAAGAAATTGGATGTTGGAGTTTAGTTTCTGGTGATAAGAGTTTTAAGTCTGCTAGTGAGGAGATTAAGTCTGGTTTCACAAATATTAGTTCTGGTGAAGTAAGAGTCAGCCAAAGAAAAGGAAAGGAAGTACTTGAAGAACAACCTCAGCCTAAAAGATCAAAGAAACAGATTAGAGAAGAGGAAGCCAGCTTAGCAGAGATTGCAAGAATCCAAGCTCAAGAGGCAGCTGAAATTGAAAGAAAGGATGAACTTCAAAGATTAGATGCATTGGCTGCTAAAAGATTGAATGATAAGTTTGAGATGTCTAAACAACAAAGAAAAAGAGCTGCTGAAGTTCAACAACAAGCTCAATATTATACATAAGAAGATTGGGATTTAATCAGAGCAAGGATGGAAGCGAGCACAGAATTGAGAAAAAGTGTTTTTGGTACTGATATTGATGCTGAGGATTATGCCAAGAAGATGGTTGAGTTAGTTAAGAAAAGAAGAAGGGAGATTAGAGAACAAAAGCTGAAAGCAAAGAAGAATAAGCGAATAACCCAAGCTGAACAGAGAAACTACATGATGAACTATGTCAGAAGTCAATGTCATGGTTGGTCAATTCCTCAACTTAAGAAGTTGTCTTTTGAGGAACTCAAGGTATAATTTGAGAGAGCTATTAAAAGCATAGAAAATTTTATTCCTATGGATTCTGAAAAGGAGAAAGAAAGTTTGAAAAGGTCTGGTGAAAACACTTCAAGTTCTAGAAAAAAGAAGCAAAGGATTGATGTTGAAGATATTCCTATACTTGAATCTACCAAGTTTGTAAAAGAAGAAGAGATTAAGGTCAAGCAACCAGTTCTAAAAATGAGTAGGAGAAAGTCAAAGGCTAGAAAAGGGATTGGTTTGCATACTTCTACAGAACCTGAATCTGGAAAAGTTGATATTACATCTTCAAAGATTGTGAAATGGAAGATTCTTAGACATGGAGGTAAAGTTATTGTCACCATCAACAGAGCAAATCAAAGGGATTCGGTGTTTGTGAATTTTGGAGCAATGCTGCATAATATCTCAAGAGATGATTTAGTTGATTTGTAGAAAATTGCGTTGCAAAAGACTACTACTTATGGTCCTGAAGAAGATTTGGAGAGAGCCTTTGCTAAAAATCTTAGGATTATGTTTGATCCACCACAAAGTGAAGATACTGTGTGAATATTACCATGCACATCCATAGTGAAATTGTTGGGAGGTATTATGATTTCATAGTAAGTCGATTTGTTAACTTACATAACACAACACCATTTATATGTTGGCTGAAAAGGTCATAACCCTTGTCCGAAATTGTCAGAAGAAGGCTTAAGAAGATTATTTTGCTCAAAATAATGAAGTTAAGAAAAAGCTGGTAAAATCGATTGAGAAGAAAGCTGGGATTAAAGCTTAAGTGTTTGAAAGAATTATCAACATATCTATGGAAGTTGATAAGTTTAAGATTTAGAATGGAGATGAGGAGAACAACACTTGGTGAAGGTGCTTTAGCACTTATACAACAAATGGTTATCAGTCCACCATGTCTAACAAACATAAGGACTGGCTATCCCATGAGCAAACAGGCTTTGGTAAAAGACTTCTCAATCGAATATGTGCTGACAATTTCTAAAATTGAATGGTTTACAACTCACCATATCTATGTTTGTAAAGAGTTGGCTAGCCCACAAGTTTATGGATTAACGGTAAAGGCTTTGGGAAAAACCAATAACCTAGTCACATAAGATTATGGCTTATGGTAAAGACAAATTGCAAATCCATATTAGATGGTTGAAACTTTACCAAAAAGTGGATGGTACATCAACTCACCAAGTTTCATGTATAAAGAATTGATATGGTAATCAATCCACCATGGAATTTACCTTTTCTAGGTGCCAAAGGATTGACTAGCCCTGAGCAAATGGCTACAGGTAAAGGCATATCAAATCCGTGTCATGCTGTAATGGTTTGCCAAAAACCAAAGGTATTACCTCACTACAATGTATTTCGCACTAAGAGTTGAAATGGTTTTCAGTCAACCATGGACATGCCCCTTTCTGGTGCCAAAAGGAATGACTATCCGAATATATATATAAAGGGGGTTTATAAAAAAAACCATAGTTAATGGCTAACTAGTAAAGAACATCAAACCATAAAATTTTCCAATGATTCACCTCTCACAGGAGTTACACACCTGGAAGTGATGCAGAATATACTGAAACTTTAATGATTTGATGTACATATAGTCAATGGTGCTGCTTATTCAAGTGTTGCTGAAAAGAAATGACTTTAATTGCTATGAGTCTGAGTTATTTATGATAACTTAAAGAATAAGTAATGCAGCAATAGATCAGGTAAGTGAAGATTTCAAGCGTTGCTGATAAGAAGTCAAGAAACTTGTTTATTCAGGAAATCAATCATGTTGCAGTCAAGACTAAATTCCCAAAAGATAATGCACATAAAATCCATCAAGAAAGCTAATAAAGAAAACACTCAAAGAAACTTGAAGATCACAATGAAGTTCAAGTTAGGGAGGAATTGTTAGGAATTTATTGTAAACAGACTTAAGGTCAGGTAAGTTTAAAGAGTTAAGTTCAGGTAGACATAGTTAAGTCTGCCAGTACTAAGTTAAGTCTTGCAGTACTATAGTTAGTAATGGCCTTGTCTACTTAAGTCTGTTTATGTAACAGAATAGTTATAATAGTTATCTTAGAGATATCTTAGGAAAGGATATGCATTATCCTTTCAAACGTTTTTAAAGCTTTTAGGGTTTCCTTTGATGTAATAAAAGGAACCCTATTGTATAGTGTTTGAGCATCAAAACCTATATAAATAAATAGAAATATTACGAAGTTTTATTTATAGTTGTTCTTCTTAGTACTTGTGTTAAGATTCTGCATTAGCAAATAGTATTCATAGTCATTGTCTCTCTTATAGTTGATTTGGATTTATTCAAGTTAGCTATTGGCTTACAAAAGGCTAATCAGATCCAAGACTTTGGACCTAAAAACAATTGTTAAACTATGAAAACAACTGATACACAAGAAACTGATAATATGAAAAACCACAAACCAACTGCTCGTACATGAGCCAACAACTCGTACACGAACAAAAAACTATTGAATAAATGTGACATTTGTCTAATTTCTATTACTTTTCACATTAACAATTTTAAGCAACAGATGTGTGATGAGAGGAGTGGGTGGTGGAGGAAGAGTTGTTGCAGTTAACAGAGGTAGCTTAGCAAAAGTAGTAACCGGAAGATCTACTAGTAAATTTGACTCAGTGTTTAGATTAAATAAAGAGTCAATACCTGTGTCTGGACTGGGGTTGAGTATGTTTGAAATGAAGCCAGATGACATAGAAGAACTCTGTTGTTGACCTTCTGGATTGACCGGAGTTATGATCACATGAGTGTCTTCTATTACTTGAGTAGTTTGAACAATAGTGCGTGGAGCATCTGTCATTTCAGTATCTCTTCCCTCCAGATTAACGTTCACGTCCCTATATAACTTATTCGCTTCATCTTCTTTATGTGTCGCCTCTTTGTCCATCTCCTCTTCCTCAATATTCGTACCTTGAACTTCTTCATCACTATCTTCATTACTTTCATCATCACTTTCTTCTTCATTTACTTCATCATCTTGTCTTTCTTCGTCATCATGAGTGGAAAGCTTGGGGTGAACAAAGTCATCACCATCGTTATCTGAATCAGTTTGCTCATCATCAGATTTATAAGTCGGTACATCAGGAACCCTTGGTATACTACCAGTTCCTTCATATGCACCTGAGCCGCTGGCGTGAGAGCTATGAGTTTGTATTAGGCTTCTTTTTGTTGCTAGTTTTATTTGTTCATCTTTAGTCAAAGAAACCTCAGATAGCACTGTTAAACCTTTTGACTTTGTTACAGATTGCTTCCTCTTGGCAGGTTTATCTCCCTTTGCTACGGTCTTGATTCTTTTTCCTTTAGATACTTGAGTAAGCTTCGTCTTAGGAGATGATTTAGAATCAGATTTCTTCTTTGTAGATTTTGGTTTTAGAGTCTTTTCACTAGTAGCATAAGCATGGTAAGTCATGTAGGCTTCGGACTCCAGCATGGCTTGGTTGGTCAAGTGCTGAGGGAGAATAGCACCGTATACCTGTGTGTCCTGATGTTTAGAAATGACAATTATTGTGGTGAACATGAAGTCATCCCTGGCATAGTGCCAAAACATCTTGTTTCTCCTTGGTATTGCCTGATCCTTTTCCATGAAGTAGTCTACAATGACTTTAGTGAATCATGGATAATACATGTCATTGTTTTTCTTAGAATTCTTATTCTCTACTTGGTACACCAAATCTTCCCACAGCAAGTACACGTAGTCAACAGTCTTGTTATGTTACATTCCCTAAAGAATTTGAGCACGTGACAAGCGAAGACTTTCCAGAGCAGTAGTTTTTCCACTTAGACACTTGTTGATTATGGCAGCAAATGATCTCCATGGTTGATGCATGTGATTGACGTTGACATCGGATAAAAACTTGATCTCACCAGTGTGTCCAAGGTCTCTAATAAAAGATAGAATCTCCTCTTCAAGTGGGGGTTCTTCAAATATCTGAGCAGGGAGTTTAGGGTATATCTTGAGCATATCTCTGAAGTTGTCAATGTTAACAGTATGACTTTTTCCATTCAACTTGAAATGAAGAGAAGAATGATGTCTGGAGACAGTGACCCAGAACTCTTGCATGTATATTTCTGGTACATCAGCAGATATCTCAAATGCATTGTAGAATGGAGTGAGTTTGAGAGCATCTAATGCCACTTAAAGAGTAGGTTCCTTGGATTTGAGAATTGAGCTTAGTCAGAGATTGCTTTTCCCTATCTTAAGACGGTCAGCAGGGGCGACTAATTCATCATCCAGTGCCTATTGCTGAGCTCTTGCAGTATCCATGATTCTGCTAAGATAGGATCAATACAGTTTATGTACAACCAATTTTATACAGTATACTATAGAGACCTAGTGAGTGAGCATGTAAAGTTGATTCATGATGTGAACGTTTCTTAAGAATTAGGAACTTTAAGACTTTTTGCACTTATTAAGATCTATCCATTTAAAAATGACAACTTAAGCCAACTTAACTTGTTTTAGAGTGTTTAATTAACCAAGTTTAATTAACTCCCTAATTAAGTTTTTAAATCGCCTTTTATATTAGAAATGTGATCTTAAGTGTGTTTGGTCTTTGAAACAAAAACTGATTTCTAAGGAAAAACTTGTTGTTAGGTTCCTTAATAAACTAGTTGATCGGTTCCTTAAAGAGGAAAGTTGTTCGGTTCCTAAAAGCAATCTAGTTGTTCGGGTTCTAAACGAATCAAGTTGTTTGGTTCCTTAAGAATCATGTTGTTCGGTTCCTTAAGAGTCAAGTTGTTCGGTTTCTTAAGAATCACGTTGTTCGGTTCCTTAAGAATCAAGTTGTTCGGTTCCTTAAGAGTCACGTTGTTCGGTTCCTTAAGAATCAAGTTGTTCGGTTCCTTAAGAGTCACGTTGTTCGGTTCCTTGAAACACATGAGTTGTTCGGTTCCTATTAACAAATGAGTTGTTTGGTTCCTATTAACAAATGAGTTGTTTGGTTCCTATTAACAAATGAAATGTTCGGTTCCAATTAGCAAATGAGTTGTTCGGTTCCTATTACCTACAGCTGTTCGGTTCCTGCTAACAACTAAGTTGTTCGGTTCCTAATAACTACAGTTGTTCGATTCATGTTAACAGCAAAGTTGTTCGGTTCCTAATAGCTATAGTTGTTCGGTTCCTGCTAACAACTAAGTTGTTCGGTTCCTAATAGCTATAGTTGTTCGGTTCCTTAATGTACTCAGTTGTTCGGTTCCTGAGTACAACAAGTTGTTCGGTTCATGTGAAACTTGCATACTTAAGATGTTTTGAAGCATTTAGACGTGTTTGTATAGCAATCTTAGCAAGAGTATAGTATTCAGAACAACTTCAAACCAGATACACAACAATAAAGAACAAAAACGAGCAACTTTTTAACACTTTAGCATATACAATCAAAGAACCATAATGTTGATCCCGTTCAATATAGATCTTACTACCTTGTTAAGGGTTGTAGCTAATATGAATAGATTCACACAAACTACAGGAGAAACAATGATTAAGAACACTATAAGTTATGCGGAATCTAACTTATAATGTAAAGAAGAACAATGAATATTGATAACTAAGTTTTTGTATTAATTACTAACTATGAGATTGACAATGAACTGATATCTCTAACTATGCCGTAAGGGTTCCTTTTATACACCAAGGAAAACCCTAATCTTGGCTTACAAAACGCGTAAAAGATAATGCATATCTTTTACTATAATATCTCATACATATCTCTTAAATGGTACTAACTATTTTATACTAACGGTACTAACTATCTGAGTAGTACTTAACATTTTGTACTGTCATGTGAAAGAGACGGGAAGGGTGGGTGGTGTTTATAAAACAAGTTACGTTTTTGACACATTCACTCCTTCAAGTTACTAGCCCTTTAATTTTTCACTTATAAGATTTATTAGGCAATTATAGTTTAACAATTGGCACAAATAGTCCCTAATGTTTTTAACTAGCATACCTAATCACTTAATTCACACTTTAACTCCCTAAAGGCATAAACACATATCATATAAGGCGCACATAAGCTAAACTTAATTAACTTTTCTTAAGAATAGTATTCTGTTATTGTTTAACACCTTTTTCCTTAAAAGTACATTATTATGAAGAAGATATTTGACATTTTCTCCCCCTCAAACAATGACCCGTTTTCTATTTAAAGAGCTGTAGTCGTTGTTTGAGTGGTCAAATGTCTCTGAAAAGTATTTTCTGATGAAGCAATGTTTTATTTTTGAAAAAAATCAAACACCATGAAATAAGATTTCTCTTATTTTAACACATAAGTGCACTGACACGTACACTTATGGCTATATAGGAAGCACGAGTTGTGTTGCAAAGTAAGCACAAGCCTTTGCATGGTCATAAAGTAGACCATGCCCGAGAATAAATTATCGTTGAGAGGTCAAGTTTCCTTTTTGAAGGAATACTTGCCTTTAAGATGATGACCAGGTTGCTATCTGAAATAATAGCAAGCCATTTTGGCATGTTTTGAAAACATTTAGAACTTTTGCTCAAACTTCATTTACAGCCTCGTATCATTATTGAATGACATTTCTAAGACCGTAAATGTTATCGATTTTCAGAAGACATGCCATTATTACCTCTTTTTATATTTTTCTCATTTTTTAATTTTTTCATTGGTTTTAAACATTTTATATTTTTGTATTTTGATTTTATAAAAGTTTTCTGAAAAATGAAAAATCTTTTTGGTTTTTATGGTTTTTAATATATATACATATAATACAAGGATATCAAAATAGGTACCACCACTATTTTTCAGCGTCATCTTCCAACTGTTTTAGTGTCTTAGGCGTAAAACTTCGCATTGCCAGCTTGTTGATCAGAAATTCAATTCTTTCTCTGCATAGGGGTTTAGTGAAGATGTTCGCTAGCTGATATTCCGTATTGACAAAGTAAAGCTCTACTACTCCATTCTCCACTTGCTCTTTGATAAAGTGGAATCTGATGTCAATATGCTTCGATCGAGAATGTTGAACATTGTTACAGCATAAGGGAATAGCGCTTTTGTTATCACAGTACATGGAATTTTATGAATCAAGGCCATAGTCGGTAAGTCTGTGATCTATCCAAAGGGACTTGTGCATAACAAGCCAAACAAGGCTTTATATTTCAGCTTCCGTACTGGTATGCAGTGCTTTTCTAACCTTTTTGATGACCAGCTAAAAGTTCTGTCTTCCCAATAACTGCATACTTCCAGATGTACTTCGTCTAGTATCTTGGCAACCCGCGTGATCAGTGTCTGCATAAGCTATTAGAGCAATAGAAGAATCCTTTGGATACCAGAGTCCCTTATTAACGGTTCCTCGTAGGTATTTAAAGATTCTTTTTACAGAATGTAAGTGCTTTTCGGTAGGCTTTGTCTGATACAGGGCACACATGCATACATCCAATGTTAGGTCTGGTTTACTAGCTGTAAGATACATGAGGGTGCTAACCATTTCACGATAGTATGTAGGGTCAACGGCTTTCCCTTGTGGATCTTCATCCAGTTTGGATTTCTCTACCATGGGAGTATCCACGGGGTTACTAGATTCCATACCATATTTCTTCAATGATTCTAGAGCATATTTAGATGTTTTAAAAGTAGGCATCTGGGACTTTTGAAAATCTGTAATCTAGAAAAAATGACATTTTTCCCCCCCCCCCACCTCCCACTCGAGACATCTTCAAACCTTCTTTGAACACATTATTTTTTTCGCACAAACATTTCCCCCCGCCGCTCACACACTCCCACCTCACCCATACTGTATGGTGTTAGAGCGGCAATAGATTTATTATACTTTAAAATTGTAGAGGGTTTGTTGTACCTAGGGGAATTCTTTTTTGCCTTTGTCTTTTAGAAGTAGAGACAAGGGTGTGCGTGTCCGGACCGTTTTCGCTTAGAGACAGTTCGGTTAGAGAGAGTTAAAGAGGAACTTCGGACTCATATTGAGAGTATCGTACCGTGTGTGCGCTGTTGAAGGAGCTGTTTGTCGCAACCCGTCGATAGGATGAGCGCGATCTCTGTACGTTATGCGTCTGTAGTATATGCTTACGCATAGAGGGATTGTGTGGTTGTGCTTTTGATACCGCAGATCGCTAACCCGCTGTGCCGTGTTGAGGACATAGATAGATTCTGTGACGCGACGCTGTAGTGTCTGTTGTCGCGAAGAATGTCGTCTGTGAAATCACACTTCGTCTTAACATCCATTTGGTATACAATCATATTAGTGTGAGCAGCATATGTGAGGAAAATTTGAATAGCATCAAGTCAAGCCACTGGAGCAAAGGATTCCTCAAAATCAATTCCCTCTTCTTGTCGGTAACCATGAGCAACCAAGCGAGCCTTGTTCTTTAAAATTCCTCCTATTTCATCAAGTTTCACCTTATAAATCCATTTTAAAGTAATAATCATCACTTTATCTGGACGTGGAACGAGTTCCCAGACTTCAAGACAATTTGCATTGCTTCAATCCAACATGCTTGAGTTAATGCTTCTTTATAGTTCTTTGGTTTAACTGATGTGAGAAAGGCATCATAGTAACAAAATAAGGCTTGTTCATGGAGTTGGAGTCTTGTGTAAACAGGTCTTTCGAGTTCACCGATGATGTTGTCTAAAGGATGATTCTTGGTCCATTTAGTAACGTGTTCTGAGTTTGGAGCAGCTGTTTGTACAACAGTAGGAATAACATCCGAAGAAGATGCTTCAGAATCATTTTCTGGAATTGTAATACCAAAGAACGGATCGTTATTTATGTGTGTAACATCTAAATCATGATTGTCTTCTTCAACATCGTTAGGAAGGATAGGAGATTGAGTTTTGGGTGTTGTTTGAGAGTTACTAGGTAATCGTGCATCTTGGTCAACTGTTGTTGAGAAAGGTGAACCGGTTGATATAGCAGGAACTGTAGCAACTACTTCATCAATTAGAGCAATGACTTCAGGGGCTGGGTAATCAACACTTGGTGGAGGGGTGAGTAATTCATCAAACAACGGTGGAAACAAAAGATCCCAATCACTTCTCGAAGGTGGTACAAACGATGTTAAGGGAGGAGGGTTTGGTATAAGTCCTAAACTGATTATTGCAGGAGTCATTTCATGAAGCACTGGTCTTGAACTGTTGTGTTCAGAAGCCATTGCAGTCAACTCATCAAAGTCTACATGAATTGTTTCGATAATACGTCTGGTACGTCGGTTGTAAATTCGAAATGCTTTCTTTGTGGGTGCATAGGCAATGAAAATACCAATATCACCCTTCGGTTGTAACTTACCCAAGTTCTCACTATCATTTGTCAGATAGCAGAGTGCACCAAATACATGGAAGAACAATAAGTCGAGAAGTTTGTCATGTAAAAGCTCATATGGTGTTTTGCCATGACGAAGACGTACGATGGAACGATTTTGGGTGTAACATGCGGTAGCAACTACTTCTGCCCATAAGAATAACAGAGCTTTTGCATAAATCAACATTGTGCGGGCAGCTTCAATTAGCGTATGATTACGTCTTTCAACGACACCATTTTGCTGTGGAGAGCGAGCAACAGATGTTTCATGAGAGATGCCAACCTTCTCATAATATTCACGCAAGGTTTGATTAACAAATTCAGTTCCATTATATGTTCTGATTCTTCGGACAGGCACTATAAATCGCACTTGGATCATCTTGAGAAACTTGATAATGAAATCTGGAGCTTCATCTTTTGACCTTAAGCACTTAACCCATGTAAATCGAGAGTAATCATCGACAATGATGAGGATTTACTTCTTTCCATTAACACTTGCGACACACATTCGTCCACAAAGATCTATGTGCAAAAGATAGAGTTTTTCTTGGTTGGTGTCTTCAGATTTAGGTTTGTGGGGTTTCTTCTTGCTTTTGCCCATTGCACATGCTGAACACAGATGGTTGGTATGTGTTTAATTACACATACCTTTGACCACTAAAAATGGACTTAAATGACCAAAAACATACCAAAAATACATTGTATTTGTATGTTTTGCATTTGTATTATGCATGTAACGGATATCTAAGAAAAGGACAAAATCGAAGCCAAAATGACAAAACCGAGCATGAGAACGGAAAGAGCGTGAAAGAAAAAGTCAAATCAAAGCCAAAAGTCAAAAAGTCAAAGTCAACCCCGGGAAGAGGCATTGGAAAAAGTATCGAAAACTAAAACCGAAAACCTAAATTGTCAAAAGTGGGCCCACCCGTACCTACCTTGTAAGCCCGAGTCAGCCAACTTATATGTTACAAACCTTAAGCATTTATAAAAAGCCCAAATCTAAAAAAATATATACCCGGCCCCATCTGCCAAAACCCAATAGCCCGAATCCCCACTTAACACAGTTAAAGCCCACTTCCCCTTACACCTTTACACCGTTAGTCCTCAAGGACTAACGTTGTTAGTCCCAAAAGGACTAACGGTGCAATATCCAACCAACCTCAAGGACCAACGATGAACATAAGAAGGACTGTGGGTGTAATCAAGTTTACACTTTCAGGGACCAAAGTTGCCAAAACTCAAACCTTAAATCCATACTCGCCATTCACTATTCATCATCTCCCACCTCTGTCCTTTTCCTTCCCTACAACACGACAAAAGTTAAACCCAAACCTCACACCATAAAACAACAAACACACAGCTGGAAACCTCTCTCTTCTCTCATTCGTCAATCATGATCCAACGTATATGGTTAAAACCCTTGGTGACCACTCTAATCTAAGGGTCCAAATTGGAGAGGCTAGAAGCTTCATAGCTAAGAGACAAGATGAAGGCAACCAGGGGTTTCTAAACAGCTTATATAAAGAAAGAAGACAGAGAAGATAGAAAGAAAAAACAAAAACGAGGAGTAGTATAGTTGTAGTTTTACTTTTATTTTTAATGTCTTAATTTATGTTTTTTGTCTTTAAATTTCTGTCTTTACATTTCAAAGCCTTGTAATCCTTTTACAGTTAATGAAATTTCAGTTTTCCAAGTTTTCAAATTCTGCCTTTTAAGCTTATGTATTCAAGTTATTTTGTGTTCACAAGTCATTCTCATAAGCTCTTTTATGCTTGTATAACCTGTTTTAACTACTTAAAGTTTTTTCAAAAGCTTTTATAAAGTTACTGTTTCATTAAGCAAATTGTTGGGTTTAAGCTCTTTGGATGATAAGCCAGACAAGGATAGGCTTATGGGGTATTTATAGCTTATTTAATAAGCTGAGCTTGTAGATTAAGCTTGAAAAAGCTATTTGATTCCCTGTTTAAGCAAGGGATAAGGTACATTTCCCTTTTTACTTTTTAAGCTCATTTTCCTTTTTAGCTTATTTTTTGCTTTTTGTTTATTTTTGCTTATTTATGCTTAGTTATGCTTATAATGTCTTATGGAAGCCTAATACGCTTAGTTTTTAGTTTATATTAGTTTAGTTTTAGTTTTCATCATAATCTGTCTAGAATTAGTCTAAACAACTTATTAAGTTTAGCTTTTTAAAAGTGCTTATTTCTTTGTTTTTTTACCACCTTACCTTACTTTAGCTTAAAACAGCTTAATTTAGTTTAAAAAGTGGATTTGAAATTTCTAAAGGGGTGTTTGGGTTAAGGGGTCAAACGGGTCAAATTTGGTTTTAAAACCTTTTGGGTCACTTGGCTATCTTTAACCACCCTTCTTTAGTTGTTTTTGATTTGTTTTTCAAAGTTTTAAAGTCTATAACCAAGTTTTGAGGTATTTCATAGTGCTTGTTTGATTAAGCCTTTGAAATTAGTTCTTAAGAGTTGTTTTTGTGTCCTTTTAAAGTGTAAAATGCAGTAGTTAAGTGTTCCTTTAGGTCTACTTTTGTTTAATCAAATCTGTCAAAAAAAATATTGTCAAGTGACTTTCTTTTTAAAAACAGTTTTTTAGTCAACATTTTTATGCTTATTCTGAATTTCAAACTAACTTTTGATTGATGATATTTGATCTTTAAGGTTTAAATTTCATCTGTTTTGAGGTCACTTGTCCATAAGGTTCTTTTTGTTTAGCTAATTTAAGCTCAAAAGTTGTTATTTTTCTCTTTTCAAAACCAAAAAAAATTCAGCATATGCTGTCTGATCCCGTCCTTTTCACTTAACTTTTTTAAGGCCTTGCTGAATTTCAAACCATTATGTGATTGCTATTTTAGATAGTCCATAAGCTGAGCTTTAAGCTGGTAAAAGCCTTAGGCCCATAAGGTTCTTTCTTTGGGCTTAAAAATAAGCCTAAAGGTTGTCCCCAAGGCTGTTTTGTCTGCCATTTTTAGCTTAGAGCTTATTTCCCTTTTCTTGCTTATTAGTCTGTTTTCTTTTGCTTATTTTTAGTTGCATCTGCTTATTAAGTGTAGGAGCTTACTTGTTTTTGCTTATTACTGTTTTGCCTTAGCTTATTTGGCCCTAGAATAGCAAATAGTTTAGTTTGTTGTCATTAAGTTAAAATAAGCAAACTGTTGCCTTTAAGCTCATTTTCTGAGCTTATTATAGCTTTTCAAAAATAATCTCAAGTTTTAAAGTTGTTAGTTTTCAGCTTATTTATAACTTTGTTTTTAAAGTTTTTCAAAAAGAAAAAAAAGGGAGTAGGGAAGATCAGGGGGTTAGCAAAGGCCCAGAACCCTGACCTCTACCCACATCCAAACCTTTATAGCACCTCACACACAAAAAACCTCACACACACCACACACAAACCAACTGCCCTGTGGTCTTTTTCGATTTAAACTTGCAAAATTTATTATTTATCACCTTTTCCCCCATTTAGCTTATAAGTTGTTTAAGCTTTTTAACAGCTTATTTTAATAAGCTGTTTTCACCACTCCATTTTTCTTAAATTCTTCATTGTTCAAGCTACTTTTTGTAATTTTTTCAGAATTTTTATAATTCGTTTAGTATTTTTTATATTTAATTTTTGTTAAAATCGTTTTTAATTCATAATAAATAAAATAAAAGTCAAAAAATATAATTCTTTTTTAGAAAATTTTCTTTTATCATGTAGGACCTAGGAAAAATAAATTTGCTTTCGTAGGGTAAAATTTTAGATTTCGATTTTTTTTAAAGAACGAGATTGAATCCCGTTCTTGTTTTTCGTGTTTTTAAGCTTAAATCACTTTCGTTTTTGGTCTAATTTTCTTTGTTCTTGCATTTTAGTCATTTAGGGTTTATTAAAAGTGAAATAATCATTTTAGGATTAAATTTTGATAATTTAGGTTTTTAAGTCGCGTTTTTACGTTCCTGTTTTAGGTTTTAACTTAAATTGCTTTCGTTTTAGGTTTTCTTTACTTGTTTTTGCATTTTATTTGTAGAGATAGATAACCAATTCAAATATTTGATTATTCAAGCATAATTCTCAAACCAGTTCTTGATTTTCAAATTCACTCCTCGTTGTGACAGAACGACCTGGGAATCATGCTTCCGGATTTACTACAATTGAGAGATTTTTGATTCTTATCCTTATATTATATATTTATAAGTATTATATATTTATTTTTATATATATATATTTGAAAAGGATTGATCAAGAAGCTTGTCATTATACGTCAATTAATTGAAAACTTTCTATTTTTGGAAAAATTTCTATTTTTAGAAAGTTGCTATTTTCGGAAAGTTACCATTTTTAGTAAGTCCCATCATCTAATTATATTTATAATAATATTTGTTTATCTCATCGCACATTCGATGCTTAATTTGGTTATTAATTACCCATATCGGGAATATGTCCCGTACGTTTACGAAAAGTTACTATTTTTAGAATTTTATTCATTTATAAAAGTCGTTAAGTCGGAATTGTTATACTTGTAAAAATAATAGCGTTTGTTATTTTTATAAGCATCCAACAAGTCTTTTATCAACCCGTTGACTTTTTAAAGTTAACGTTGAACTTTACTTTGACTTTAACTTTATGTATATATATATTACTAGATCTGACCCGCTCAAAACGACCCGTTATATCACATTTTCACGACTCGAACTCTAAAGAGATTTTATGCAAAACGATATTCCGGACAACTTTTTAGTTTTAGCCGAGACCCGAAACTCGACAGAAAATGACCAAAATGCCCCTGCAAGCTTCTGCAAGAACTTGTGACATTTTTAATAAAAGTGCAGAATTTGACCTTGGGTTTCGACCCGTTATTACTCGATTTTAAAACTAGCAAGCCTCGCGACAAAATAAAATGTCATTCCGAGCAACTTTCGTGTTTTGCCAGAAGGCCGAAACGGACTCGAAAGTGCTCAAATTGTCCATTTTCGAATCTGTCAGCACCTAAATAACTATAATAGCTGTTTGGAAAGTTTTTAAGTTTTCAAATCTTGTTTTCGCCGTAACTTCTTCGTTATGAGGAGTTACGGGGCGTTCGAATTACCAAAACGCTCTTAAAATCACCCTCTACCATATTTTCTAGCCCAAAATCAAATTTTACAAAATCTCAAACCTCGTTTTCCACGCCAAAGTTTCTGCTCAGATTTGAGCTTTACCAAACGCGCCAAAAATCCATTTTTGACCAAAAATTCCATTCTCGACACATCTAAAATGGTTTAAAAACAATATTCAACTCGCTCAATCAACCAACCACAAAATCTAACTAGACGACGCAAGATCCATCGGATTTCATCACATGCAACTATCGATAATCAATCGAATCACGAAAATAAACACAATACTAGTAATTAAAATACTTACAAAGCTTTATCAAGCTAAATCGGACACGATTGGGTTTTGTCTTGTTTCCCCTTGTTGTTTGTTGCGGCTCGAACAAAAACCAAAACACAAAACCGCACTTTTTCCTTTAAAACCGAGCTTCTAATAACGATTATCTAGCTATTTTAAACAACCCCTTTTAAACCGAAACTCCTCAATCCTACCCAAAACCCAACTTCTTCGAAACTCAATGCATGTAGGATTTTATTATATGGAAACGTAGGCCTGAACACAAGGATTAATATTTTGTAACTTGATTATAATGCATGTCAGAAAAATCAAGTGTTTGGGTGGCTTAAGGGTGTGGCCGGTCGTGGGTGTAGGAGGAGAGGACAAGAGAAACATTTTTGTAAAGAGAATTATAATGTGTATGTGTTGCTTTATATAGAAAACAAGTTTGATCAGTTGACACTTTTAGTCCCTCCATCCTTTAAGTCCTTTTATTTTTAGTACAAAGTCATTTGTTTCGTTATTAAAGTCGGCCAAAACTCGAGATTATACTTTCGTGCCTAAATTTTATATCCGTCACACTTAATTTGGTTTACAATATTAAATAAAAATGTTAACTCACGTCAAAATAAAGTTTTGACTAACTCGGGACGAGGACGATAAAATACAAATCATAAAAATAATAACGAAGCGCGTCGAAAATGTCTACGAAACTCAAAGCGCTTAACGGCCGCGCGGTCAAACGTTGACTCGCGAAACGACAAAAGTAAAAATTTCTAAATTTCCGTTCGTAATAAAATACGAAAATAATTATTTACGACAAATAAAATTTTAAATGTCGACGTTCGTTCGCATGAACTTATAAAATAATAATTATGACGTCGAATTCGCGACCGTCATACGTGTCGTAAAACTCGGGTTGTTACACTAACCTTTGGTTTTACTCGAATAGGGGAATTGAATGCAATCATGTATGTCTATTCCATCGTTATGGATGTGTATATGTGGTTTTGTCGCCCTTATTGGTGTAACGCTTTTGGTGAAAGATTAGAAGATCCATACCCTATATCATTCTCCTTCTTAACCCTTGGTTTTGCCCGAATGAGGGAGTGAGCAATCATACATGTCTCATCCGTCGTTACGGATGTGTATGTGTGGTTTTGTCGCCCTTGTTGGTGTAACGCTTTTGGTAAAGATTTCATTTAGAGAACGATTCACCCCGTGAGCCTTTGTGTCGTGTCAACCCATTTACCTTTTTGAACAGTTGCATCTAGACTCTAGTGGTGGACATTAGTATCCTTGTCAAGCTTATGATAGAATACTCGCCATGATTGAGTAGTTGAGTGATCACCAAAAATGAAACACATAGATTAGTGAGAGTATGAGCGTGATTCATTTTTCCTTTTTGTGAGGTGCTCGGTTTGGAATTTTCTAGCATAGGTAATTTTTAAATTCATATCACTCTGGATAACTAGGGAGATATCTTTTTTAGAATTATTTTAAAGGTTCTACTTAAGGGCAAATATTAGTCAAGTGGGGGATATTTGATAACACCAAATATTTAATACTTTTTCATATCAAATTCTAGCGTTTATTGCCTTGCTTTATATCATTTTATATGAATTCGATACTTAATTCATTTATTTTGCGAATTCAGGTAATTTGAGGCATTGGAACTGAAAATGGCGAGAAATGGCCAAAAATAGTATCAATGCTAATTTATTTAGTAGATGTACTAAATTTGATGGATGGTTACTAAATTTCTCTAGGATGTGACTAAGAGCCAAAATAAAGAATAGTACCACTACTATATTATTTAGTAGGGGTACTATATTTTTAAAGATTAAAGATGTCGAATTTGGAAGCTTAGAAGACATTACGGCGTAATGTCCCGCAGAAGTTACGCCGTAATCATATATTTTACTAATAATGTTTGGTGGCTGACGAGGCAGAATTAGCGAAACGTCCGCAGGAGTTAGCTCTATAGATCAATTATTAATAGAGTTGATTATATTGCTATAACAAAGGTTAACCAGGCGTAACCGGTTATTTTAATACTCCGAAAATAATATTTACACAACTACAAGAAGGAAAGCTGCGTCAAAAGGTTTACGGCGTAACGCGGTCGATGCCGTTACGCAGTAATGATAACTCGGACCAGGGACCAAAGTTGCACTCATTTAATGAAGTTTCAAGAATTGTGTGCAAAGTTATTAAAAGTCCAGGGACCTAATGTGTCAAATATCAAAAGATCTATTATACTATAAATATTAGATGATTTGTGTTATCAAATCATCAATTCGAGTGAGGTGGTTTTGCCGCAAAACAAAGAAAGGGGAAGTAGAAGTTCGGGGTTTGACATGGCGTTCGACTAGAGGATCGAGAGCATTAATTCAGCACAGTTTGTATTCATACTTCAATTTATTTTGGTCAATTTAATTCAATTATTATTTTGATTTAGCAGATCTTGCGGTTTAATTTATTGTTGCTATGTTATTAATTATGCTTTATTAATTTGTTCTTGGCATTTAATTATTTAATTATCTTTTAGATTATTAAGTTATGATCTCGTTGTTTTAGAGCTTTCTTTATTATTTTATGTAGTGCGTTTAAGTGATCCTTGTGCCCTTAGTAAGTATTAAGTTGAGGTTGTGAGAACTCTTGGTGTATCGTGACTTACAACACCAAGTGATTTCTATTCTCCAATTGAAGGACCAATCTTCATTGGTGGGTCGACCAAGGATCCCTTAACATTAATACCCGGTTAGGAGTGCAAGCTAATATGGAGACCACCTACTTAGGATTAAGCGTATCTCATAAGATAAGTGGCTTTAAGATTGCGACAAGACATTGCACTAGAGATCATTGTAAGTAATTACGTTCATCCCTCCTAGTTGACCACCGCTATACCAATTCCCTTTTCGATAAGCAAGGCTTACCACCAAACAATTCACAATATTCTCAAAAACCAAACATGCTTTCTTTCTTGCTTTCTTAGGTAGAATAATAAAATCAATTAGATGATTAAAGACACAAACCGTTCTTTGGGTCGACACCCGTACTTATCAATCACTATACTATACATGATAAGGTACACTGCTCTTTAGTGCGTAGGAATAGTCGAGGTAGTTAGGGTTTTATAAATGTAAAACTTGACGTAGTTTTTATTTAAAAGAAATTACGCATCAAGTTTTTGGCGCCGCTGCCGGGGAACGGTTTTTGTTCCCCCTTCCCCCCCAACACGCCCACAACCCACACCCCCACACCCATTTATACCCACCCACACTACACAACCACAACCCCCACCCCAACCCACCGCCCCTTATAGCAGCACTCACCCCCGGCACATACCATCTCATAGTTAACAACCCCCTCACCCCCAGACCGCCACCAACCCACCCACTTCGCCCCCTATCGCACCACCATATTCACCCCCCCCACACACACCCCAACCCCACCCCCACCCACCCCCACCTCACCCTCCCCCCCCCCCACTTCCAACCCCAAACTACCCCATCCCTAACGCACCTTCACTTAAACCCTCCCCCCCATCCCTCCAAAACACCCCCCCCCCCACCACTTACAAACAATTAGTCAAACTAAATAAGCCTACTAAAAACAAAACGCAGCATCAAGACACAAACCCGTACTAAGGGACGTCCCCCCCGAACAAAACCAAATCACACACGGTAAGAAAGTACAAACCAGCTAAGGTTCCATCTTGCTCATTAGGAGATGCGAGGGGGGAAAAAATAAAAAAAAAAAATTTTAGATCCCCGAGGAAGTAAGTATTTCAAAAATTACCAAAACTATTACTCTACATAAGACATCCAACATCTCATCCCCATGGAATAATACTTACAAAGTCCATGAAAAAACAGGCATCTGGGCTGATAAACCAGAAATAGAGCAGATGTTAAACTTCAAGAATCAAGAGATCAAATTCAATCGAGAATTGAAGGAAAAAGAAACCTACTCGCCAGGAATAAAATAAGGGATGCCCAAGACATGTTGATCGAGGTCCATCAACATAGTATAAAAAAGTATATAGTTATAATATTTCCGGAGTTTTAGAAGACGCAGTACTACTACGTGTGTTCTCATTCACTCTTACTAGATCCGTTAAAAGATGGGTGGATAGACTTACTCCAGGAGCTGTCAACACTTGGGACCTCCTTAAAAAAGACTTTATCCAAAGGTATTGTCCACCATCCAAGACCGCTAAATGACTTGAAGATATCCACAACCTCAAGCAGGAAAGCGATGAATCATTATACCAAGCTTGTGAACGGTATAACGATTTGCTATATAAGTTCCCAACACATGACATAAACAACAAACAAAAGGTAAACATCTTTTATAAAGGGTTAAGCACTATGAACCGCCAATTGCTTGATTCGCAGGGACCAATTCCTAGGATGACACCAACTCAAGCTCAAAACGCAATACACAACTAAGTTCAGACCACGGTTCTCAAAAGTGGCACGAGTGGTACATCAAGAAGGAACGTTAGTCAAGCAACGTAATACTGATGGACTTGCTTAACATAGTAAACTAGTAGAACTGGATAACTTGGGTACTCAATATGAAAAGGAAGCTAAGAAAATTTCAAATAGGCGATCCAAATTTGAGTCAAATTGCGAATGGACACATTACAACCCTTGACAAAATAGAAATGTCTTTCAAAAAAGAAGAAGTCAAACAGGTGGAAGAGGTCAAGTATGGTGAATTTGGGCACCTTGCTCCTTTCAACGAAAGTAATGGATCTAAGTTTCGTGAAGGTCCGCCGGGATACTACACTCATACAGATAATCAACTACCTTATGGGGAAAAGAGACCAAGCTTAAAAGAGCTTATGAATAAGCATCAGGAAGAATCAGCACAAAGAAGCGCCAAAATGGAAGAATAGATTAAGAAACTCCAAGAAAATGTGGAGATTAACACAAGAAACCAGAGCGCCTCTCTTAAAAATCTAGATACCCAAATCGAGTAATTAATCAAGGAACTCCAGTCTAGGACAACCAATGGAGCTCCAAGCTCATCTACCGGACAATGCAAGGTGGTTAATGCTGATCACAAGACGTCACATATCTCTTCAAATAAGCTTAACAATCTCCACAGAGTAGCTGACGTTCAGAGGGATCAAAAATAAAGAGGAAAAGACGACTAAGGTCCTATAGTGCCAATTGCCATTTAAGGAGCTAAATCCAGGGAATTTCACACTTCCTAGCACTATTGGTAAGTTTAACTTTTATGGTACGGCTGATTTAGGTGCTAGGGTAAATGTTATGCCTAGGAACACATTTGAGTACTTAAGACTAGCCAATCTGAGGAACACCAATATGCTTGTTGAAATGGCCGATATGATGAAGAGACACCCTTAGCTATAATTGAAAACATTATAGTTAGAGTTAATAAATTCTTATTTCCTTCAGATTTCGTAATTATCGATAAAAATCCTAATGAGACAATAATTCTAGGCAGGCCTTTCTTAGCAACCATTCACGCGGAAATCGATGTTTTTGATAAAGAAATTTCTTTAGGAATCGATAACTGATGTGTGCTTAAACACACATCATTTATACCTTGGAAAACATTATAAATTGGACTAATAACCATAAAATATGTCAAGTTATATTGCAAATATGCTTGGTATGTGTTATTATGTCTTGCATGTACAAATGATTGAAAACAAAGCAAAAACGATAATTTTCGGGTGTCTTTCGATGACGTTTTCCCGTTTATCGAGATTTAAACGAACCCGAAAAAATTCCCCGAGCACTCCATTGGAAAAAGCATGAAATTACGAGTTTAACGGTACCTTACTTCCCTTTTGAACCTTTCTTATATTGAACCTGTCATGCAATATTTGAACCCTTTTATTAATAAAACCTGCCAGTCCTTATTAACCCTTTAATAATAAATGTTGCACTATATTATTGAAACCATGATCTAGCACAACTGGTTTCGTGGTTTGGCTTGTGTTCCCTAACTGAGAGGTCATGGGTTCGACTCGTGCCATGCCACAGCTGGGATATTATTCTCGGCTGTCACGTGTCACCACTCAAGTGGTGCCACGTGGCGACCCGACCCGACTTATGACCCGGCCCGACCCGATCCAGACCCGGTCCGTTGACCACTGTTGACCGGTGGTGGTGGCGGTCCTACGGTAGGTCATGGTGGTTGACTGGTGGTTCGCCACCGTTGACCGTCGTTGACTACCGTTGAACGGTGGCTCCGGCGATGGCGCCTGGGGCGTCTGACAAGTTTACTGTACTGGTGGCGGCTAGACCAATCAGATGCTGACACGTGGCAAAGATGCATCAGGTACGAGGTTCAGACTGTAGTATGAGGTACAATGATTGGTTTGTTAACCGAGCCAATGATTGGGATCTTCTAGAAGGGGTATGTGTCTCATTCCCATTGGTGGATCGGGTATATTGGCAGCTGTCAATGATGAGGTACCAGGTACGAGATCCAAGCTAGTGATTGGCACTGATGAGGCATCTAGAAGGACATGTGGCAAGCATTTGTGGAGGGCATCCCTGGCATTATCTGAAAATAGAGGGTTTCAAGGCATGGAAATGACAAAAATACCCCTCGTTTGGCTGGGCTATATAATTAGATCAAATGCCTCATTTCCAGATGTGTAGAGTGGGTAGGATTTAGGATAGATTTAGTTTACTCAAAATTTCTAGCTTATTTAGTCTTATGTTTTTAGCTTATTTTAGGTATTATTGTAAAAGCTTTTTAAAGCTTATTTAACTTATTGTAATAAACTCTTTTAGCTTATTAATGAAGATTATTAAGGTTGGTGTTATTTAGCTTATTCCTTTGGCTTATTTCTCTTTTCTTTTCTTTCGGCTTATTTTCTTAAATAAGTTTTTCATATAGCTTATTTTTAAGAGCTTCTTTTCTAGGCTTATTTATAAGTAAGTGGAAAATAATATAAGCTATTATTAGCTTATTCGATTTGTTTGCTTATTTAATTCATAAGCTTTGATCAAATAAGCTTAGGTTTAGCTTATTTTCGTATAAGCTAGTCGTGGCTAATTACTTTATAGCTTATCATCCTAGATTGAATAAGCTTATCCTTATAGCTTATTAGATTTGATTTTGAGCTTATATTCCGAATAAGCTTATTGCTTATTTTCAGATTCTTTTCTAGCTTTTGAATAAGCTTATTCTAGGCTTATTCGATTTGCTCATTATTAAGCTTTTGGTTTTTAAGTTTTTTTCAAGTTGTTAGAGAGGCCTTTTGTCTCGGCTTTTTAAGATTATTTCAACTTAGATTTTGAATTGTTTAATTTTTTTAGTAGCTTATTTTTTTAGTTGTTTATTTTCTAGATCTAATCCTTAAACGTACCTTTTTCTCGTTCGCTTTTCGGAGTAGAACACCTTGGTTACGAGTGGATTTTGATCTAATTGTTTTCATTTTATTTAGCTTATTGTCTAGAGTAATCATTAGCTTATTATTATTGTTCATCTTAACTTGTCTTGTCTTATTGTTGATGAATCCTTCTACTCATGAGGCGATGAGCTTAAGGGTTCATAAGCTAGTTTGATTTTCAAGTTTAGAGCTTTTTTTAGTTTTATTAAGCTTTCTAGTTAATAAAGTTTACAACTTTATTTACTATTTAGTAAGATAAAACCTTTAAAAGAAATAAACTTGGTATTTTACTAGTTTATGTAATTGGGTGGTTTTATATTCGATTCCGTATCATTAATTCGGTTCTACCTTCTTTCTCTTTTCAATATTAATTAGTGTAATTTAATTTAGCTTATTATGTCTATTGTTCCTTTAAATTGTTTGCTAGTAGTATATTTCTTATATGCTTGTTAAGTGAATAAGTGTTTAGTGAACTAAGTGAGATTACTAAAAAGGGAATATTAATTAGTGATTTTCGAATTACTTAGATTAGTGTTTTGGTTATTCGAACAGGCAAAAGCCATAAGAATAATTAAGCATTGATTTAGTAATTAATATCTTGATAAAACTTATTTTCAATATAAACCAAAATTGTGAGAAAATAATTCTTTTGACGGGTATTTATTCATCAATAAGAACTTTAATTCACACTTAAGGGTCTAAACACCTCACTTAGCAAGCATATCCATTATATATATATATATATATACACACACACACATATATATACATATATATATATATATATATATATATATATATATATATATATATATATATATATATATATATATATATATATATATATATATATAGGGGATCGTTCTTTGCAGAACCACTTTTTTGTACAGAACCTACAGAACCACTTTAAACCAATTAGAATTTAGTATTATTAAATATTTTTATTTAATTCAAAAGGGTATAATAGAAAAAACACATTTTAACTTTTTTTGGAATCTTTTAATTAAAAAACATTTTTTTATACTTCTTAGTTTTAGGAATTTTTTCTTTGTAGTTTTAATTTTTTTTTCCAGCATACAAGTTAAAAAAAAAAGGTGCATATGTGTTTTTTTAATATTGTAAATTTACATATGTTTCTTTCATTCAATTGTTTAGCCATGAAACTTATTTGCTTAATATGGTAATTGCATATACGTTCATGGTGTACATTCTTTGATTTTTAAACTTAATGATCATAAACATACGCACATCTAACCAGAAAATTTTATAACAAACAAACAACATATATAATGTACGCAAAATTTGATCTATAAAATACAATTTATGTACAAGTATCTTGTGAAATATAAATGTGAACGCCGTTTAGAAACATGTGTGCACTCTTCACTTTTTTGTCCAATTCATTTGAACATATGTGCACGCCTTCTAAGAACATGTGTGCACTCCTTCAAGAACATACATGCACGCCTTCAAAAAACATATTTGTACTTCCAGTTTTTCATCAAATTCTTTAGAACATACGCGCACGCCTTCAATAAACATACATGCACACGCCTTCAAATAATATATTTGCACATCTTCAAAGAACTTTGTAGTTTCAGCTTCCTAAAATGCAAAAATGATTAGGATTACATGATAGTTGAGTAAAGTAACAAATACCTAACAACATACTACGACAACTAAACATACCAATTATTTCTTAAAAAAAGGTAAATAACATACATGTACTTGACATAAAAGTTCAAAATAAAAACACAACTTAAACACTTATGCACAAAATCTTATCATGGCATAAACATCGTGTCGTATAAGCTGTATGAAGCATTAGATAATGCTTAAAACTTATAAATTACAATTTATATTCAAGTAAAGTTTGGGAGTTTCAACCTGCTTATAAATTGGCCAATTTATGTTAAGTTCTATCTAAAAATGCATTAATCTATTAGAAGAATGTTTACGTAATGGGGAGTATATTAGCGTTAATAGAGACAATTCAAGTTATCACTTAAAACAACTCATTATATGTTGATATTGGATTTATAGCAGCTCCAAGGCAAAACTTTTGATTGACTTGGACGAACCCTGGACATTGCAAGTTATGGCAACTAGCTGCTTGATACTGAAACTTTTAAATTTTAGATGTTAGTATTATTTAGAAAGGTATTATTAAAAGAACAAATAAGTGATGTTGGATCAAAGTTTATGAAGAAAAAAATGCAGAACTTACGGTCCAAGAAATGTAAAGTCTCGGATCATTATTTTTGTACATGTTAAAATTAACCTGTCACAATAAACATCATTGTAAATTGCACACAAGTGTAAACAAATTCTAGAAAAAAGAGGATTGAACATACTTCCCAGCCAACTGATAAAGTGCTCGCAAGTTTTGGATCTCCACTAATAATCCAAATTGATGAAGAGCTGAAGTCATTTCGAGTAACGTTTGGTGCCCACACATTTAGATGGGCCTTTGCTTCATAAAATTCTCCTTGTGTTACATACCCGATTGCATACTGCAAACATATTATATCAAGGTATATTGGAATGTATAGAATAATAATCGACCTTGTTTTAATCTTGCAAGAAAACCATTTATGACGCTACATCAATTTTTCATAAAAGTATTTATATAGCATATATTAAAAGTGCATATGCTTGTAGTTTAGTCCTCATACCTCGCTTCGGCGGGATTGTGTATTGTCGTTGTTGTATATTACAAGTGCATAATCTTTCAGGGTATTCATTACAATAACTGTTCTGGCTTAAAGAAATGAGAAAACAAATTATGTACCTCATGGCCATTCGCAGGTGAGACATCTGTTGTACTAATCTTGTTTCCAAATTTAGAAATGGAAATGGATCTCAAAAGTTCATTTGCGCTTGTTTTTCTAATCGGAATTGCTCCATTTGGGCATAATTCATGGCCACGCTATTTGATGTACATATAAAAAACAAAATCAAAATAAAAACCAATCAAAAATAAAACTATTAAGATCAAAACCGTTTTTTGATTTACACATAAAAAAACAAAATCAAAATAACCCACTTACCGGTGAGGTACGATTTAAGAGAAGAGCACAAAGTCATCCAAAAAATAGCAAACTCTCTCATTAGATCCATCATTGAGCACCTTCGAACACCATTACTTCAGATCAAAACATGTAAATCGAAAACATGTAAGTCGAATGTAAAAGTCATGATTACCTTCTAACACATCGTGATCTATCAACTACTACGAAAAACATATAAATCGAATATAAATAATTCAGATCTAGCGAATTTGTGATGAAATAACGAGCAACGACAGTCCGATCTAGAGGAAGGGCCGGAGATAGAGAGTGCAGGTTTGTTGTACATGTTGTGATTTGTTGTACATGTTGTGATTTGTGGTGATCTTGGTTCGAGATTTTGAGGAGGCTAGGGTGTCTTTTTTTTCTTGTGTTTGAGAGATGGATGAAGAGATAAAAAATAACTGATTCTTCCTAAAATCATGTATATTAAACGGTTTTAATTTTGTAAATATAAATTTTCTATAATACCTAATTTGCCCCTAATTTATTTATTTTTCTGAAGTAAGTTGTAGATATTATCCAAAATGCCATTTTGCATTGATATATTGTACATCATGCATTATTAGAAGTAAAAAGGCTAGTTCTGTAGGTTCTATACAAAAAGGTGGTTCTGCAAAGAAAATCCCACTATATATATATATATATATCTCCAATCATTTGCTTTGCTTATTGTTATAATCTACTTTATTATTATTATATACTTAGATTAAATTCAAAATCCAAAATATTCGACAATCAAGCATCAAACTAAACATTTTCATGAATTTCAAATTCATCTCTCGTTGGGACACGACATCCGAAGGATTAATGATTACTTTTCCTAAAGTAATTTTTACATCTAACAGGAAATACTTATATATTACTCGATTCGTTCTCACGAACGACATCAAGAACGCTAGGGTTAGTTATGATATGGAGAAAAAAATCATAATTTTACAACTCCTACTGAGAAATTTTTTATGATAAAATCTGACCTAGAGAATAGACCTCAATCTCCCGCATGTAGCAATAATCAATCACGAAACCTACCCGATAGGTCGCCTGATGATAGTTTACACAATCAGGGCAGTAAGAATAAGAAAATTAAGCTAGATCAACATACCCCTAGGGCATATTTTTGTAAACCTATTAAGCAGGCGGTCGACGAAAAGACTAAGATGTGGCCAACCTGTGACCCCATCAAATGCATGTGTAATGGGGGGATAAAATCTATGGGGTATATGGGGTCGAGAATTTAAAGTTTTGGTACTGCAACTATGATAATGAAAGAAAGAACATAACGGGATTAGGATTATCCTTTCCTGACTACCTTTTGGCAAAGTACGAGAAGTATCAAAACAATAGTTTGGTTTAGGGTGATAGATATGTCGAATGGTGCAACGTTAGTCCCATAACAGGAACCTCGTCTCAAGAATCTAACAACCTTAGACCCAGAGACTATACCTTTAGGGAATGGACATTAATTAAGGTTGTACATACTGACATAAGTGAACCTGTAAAAAAAGCATTACTTAAGTTCTGGCTAATTGACTATTTTCAAGACGAATCAGGGATTATAAAGAACCCACTTTCTAGGAGTTTTCATGATTATAAATGGGTGTTTGATTTAGAAATTGATCAATTAGCAAATGAATATGAACTTGGGTTAGGAAAAAAAGGACATATGCTTGATAAGATATGGGAATACTATAAAGATGTCCATAGAGATAGCACTTATTGGTGGCATGACCATGGATTTGAAGAAGAGGAACATGATGAAATGGGAATAGAAATTGAAAAGTATGATCCACCTGATGTTCAGGTTGAAACCTTCGAAGTTAAGAAATATTCATTCAAAAGCGGACAAAGTTTTGTTTGTGTTACCAAAGATTTGGACGATTCTTTACCTCTTGGAAGAAAAAATAGATCAAGGTTCAAAGAAATGATCCGGAATGAGTTTGACGCCCACGATGCAACGTAAAATGGGCATGAGTGTAACTTAAAGACTCGTTAATAAACAAAAGTGCTTGTCGGGAGACAACCCGTCTTTTTTATCAATAAATTTCATTTTTCACATATTAGTTGGTTTGCATGTTTTACTTTGTTTTACAGGTTCTAGCAGTTAGGGGGCAACTTTCGAGACCGACTCGACCCGTAATTTTGTGGTAGATGTGCTGACTTAGCAGCAGTTACGGCGTAACATACATGGTTACGCTGCAACCTATTTAATTACGACGTAAACCTTATTGTGTTTACGCCGCAAACCTATAAACTAAAATTTTCAAAATACCACATGATTATGGCGTAACCACCGGAGTTACGCCGTAACCTTTTTATGAAAAACCTTAAAATAAAGTTTTAAAGCATTGCTAAACCTTGTATATCTAAATGAACTTTGTGGGTATGTTCTATGGAAACCCTTATGAGACTTCACTCCTCCACTTGGGCCACCAAGTGGTTTAAAAGGCTTGTTGCATATGCTAAATGCAACCGTGATTCCTACGAAAGTGAGTTAGATTTGTATTTCTTGTATATTTCTTTTGAGAGATTTTATGCTGTTAGTTTGTTTCTAGTGATCATAGGGGAAAATGAGCTTGCTTGAGATGGAGATTTTCTGAATTTCTCTGCTGGCTTATTACATTTCATATTTTCAAAAGCAAATCTCAAGGGAGTTTCTTGTTTAAATTCTACTTTTCCTATTAAATTTATTTCCTTAATGTACAATAGGGACATTGTAAAAAACAAATGGGGGGATGGGAGTAGAATTACCAATTGACCCATTCTTGCCTTTAATTTTTCTAGTTTTCTTTGAAAAATGGTGCAAATCTTTAAAAAATTGACATATTTTTCTTAGTGAACTAGAATTAATCTTTGCCGAATACACATTACCCTTTATTATTACTTGGTGAGGTTTAAGCCTAATGTTCTATTTTCATCTCATTATACAAAAATCCACCAAAATATTAAGTGTGTTGGTAGTATTGTAGACTTTAGAACTTGACATGTACATCATTTTGAGACCTAATAGATTAGCAAGAATAGATGGTTTGAGAAGGCAACATTTAGGAATTCACCCAAATAGCCATTATGTGTGTGTTTATCGACTTGTTACACTGACTTGTCGACCTCCCGTGTTAAAACCCTTTTGTTGTACTCATCATTAGTGCAAGATACCCCTAGATCACCCTTGTTAAGCCAATCTATGTTTTCACCCATTATTATATATTTTGTTACACCATTTTGCCTTTGTCAACCCTGTAGTCTATATTTATCCTGGTGTTGAAATTTCTAGATACCTAAGTCCATGGTTCAGGAAAATGGTTCAAAGATTGGCACTTTCTTTGAAGACATATTATTATGATCATGGAAGACCCCTCGGTATTATCATTTTTGATACTTTTTATCTCAGGTTGGAGGATATGTGATATATTATATACAAGAGTATTGTAAAAAAAGAGAAAAGGTGGTGAAACTATAAGCCGCCTAGTGATATAACTCCTGATGATGGTTACGTGTACAAAACTAACTAAGTAAAAAGGTAGTGCAACTATAAGCCACCTAGTGATTTTAAGGATGGTGCAACTATAAGCCATCCAATGTATAAAGGTGGTGCAACTATAAGCCACCTAGTGAAGAATGAGTTAGCATGCTCCGCAAGATCTCATTATTAGCTAACCCATATTGATGATATGATCAGATTTTCGCACTTAAAGACTTGGAATATGGATGGACAGTAGCCGGTTATGGATACCTTAGATTATATAAGACTATTTGTTTTGTGTTTTTGTCTTAACACCAATTAAATGTGTATCCCATGTATTTCCTAATCCTTTATATCACCCAATAAACATGTGTTATGTTACCCATGTTGCCTTTAAGAATTATTTAGACCCTAACTCTAACTGGTGCAGATTTGTGTACTTCCCAAGCTTATGATAGAATACATGCTATGACTGTGTAGTTGAGCGATCACCCCAAAAATTAACACTTAGACTACTTGAGAGTTGAGTGAATTTTGATCCCCTTTTCGTGAGGTGTTTGGCTTTGATGTTTCCAACATAAGTCTTTTATTGATTCATTCCTCTGAGTTAAATCAGAGAAATCTTTTTATAAGCTATTTCAACAGGTCTACTTGAGGGCAAGCAGAAGACAAGTGGGGGGATATTTGATAACATCAAATATTTGATACTTTTTAGTGTCAATTTTCCCACGAAAATACTTGCAATTGTCTTATAAATACTTAATTCGATACTTTTTTAGTTATTTTGTTGTTTTAAGGTAAAATGCAAGTTTGAGACAAGAAACACGGGAAATAGACCAAATACTGAAGAAAACACGGATTCTTATGAGACTTTACAGCGTAACACTTACGATAATGTTATGTCATAACCTATTCAAGGCAAGACACGCCATCTAATAAAATTACGGCGTAACCACACACAAGGTTTATGCAGTAACATTATTATTATGAAAGGCTAAGTCATCCGAGTCAGCATTACGGCGTAACATGGACACTTGATTACGCCGTAACATCTTTTAAGCTTTCAAGATGGAAAGTACGTGTTAGCAATTTACGGTGTAAACCTCTAAAAGGTTACGCCGTAACATATTCGAAATCTATAAATAGAGGCCCTATTCAGACAATTCAATATCAACCATTTCTACCACAGCTCTAAGAAGCGACCAAGGCTTCTATACCTCAAAGAATTCCACCAGAATTCCAAGGGAGATCACACTTAACTTACTTTTGTATTTAATCGTTCATAAACCGCATCTGTAAGAATAATGAGTTTTCAATCCAAGATTACCTTTATTAATTCTTGTTGTGTTGTTGCTATAAGCAGCTTAGCAATTCAAGTGCTGGCCTAGTCATGAATTTACTATCGTTATAATGTTTGTTTCCTGTTTGTTTCCTGTTAGATTATTGTTTTGTTAGATATCCTTTTACTATCGTGTAACTTTGGGTTTTGATAGTATTGCGGGTGGTTTAGATCATGTTAATCCTGTTATTAGATTACCAATTAAACATGGGATTAGCAAGGTACTAGGGTAGGTTTTGCACCCTATCCCTAGTGTAGGAACTAACCAAGTTACCGCCTCTATCACTTAATATACTTAAAAAGCACAAGAACTCTTTTAAAGAGGGTTAACAATCTATATAGGTTATTAGACTAGTTCTTGGGATAGTTAGGATTAATCACTATGACTTGGTTGCCCTACCTTCGTGACTTTCAGGGGATTCAGGATCATAGAAATTATAGGGCAGACTAAAGATATCTATTCAGGTCTGTCAACTTTAGAAACCACTAATGAAACCATGGTGTAACATTGCACAGGAAAACATAGTTATAACGAAAGTAATTAAATGGCTAGGCTAGCACGCCTTTCTCTCTGATATCTTCTATTACTTTTACTTTTCGCATATTTACTTTCTTGTTATTTTGATAAATCAACTTCAAACTATTTTCAAAACATGACACTTTCAAATTAAAACTAATTAACACTTAGCTCTTGGGACGACCTCGGATTTACTACTCACGATCGGGTTCTCTGCCCGTTAGTGTGTTTTTCAGGTGAATCGAGTTTTATAAATTTAAAACTTGAATAAAATATATTTTAAAATAAAATAGGTATTAACATATCTCCCTGTTGCAAGCATTGGTGGACGGTCTTTGGAACCCGCTGCCATTATGTCATTGTGCATTTGACTGTTGTTGTTGGATGAAGTAGTCATGATGAATGATTGATGTGATGTTATGAAAGGATTTTGAATCTTAATAAAAGAAAGTTGTGTTGTGTAATTTGTTCTTGATTAGATTACTTAGTTAATTCGAAAGCCAAATTTAGTCTTATACCTACCTGATGTGCAAATCAAATTTTTTTTTCTTAAAACTTTGTCCGAAAGCACTATTCTATAACCTTAAATACAAAACCAAAAGTGGTATAATCCAAAACCGAAAGCTCTGAGTTATGAAACTGAAAGCTCTAAGTTACGAAACCGAAAGTTTTGTGTTACGAAACCGAAAGCTTTGTGTTATGAAACCAAAAGTGCACTTTTATGAAACTGAAATACGAAACCTAAAATACAAAACCAAAACTGCACTCGTACGAAACCAAAATACGAAACCACCTTTTTGGATAGTATAGTTTTTCGAAACCACGCCGTACGTACACTGTTACAAGAATCACTTAAAAAACCACTTTTTTATGTGTTTTAATCCAAGATTTTTATGAAGACTTGTTGTTTTCACATCAAACTTTCATAAAAATACCAACTTTATAAATCATGCACACATAAAATCATTTTTGATCGACGGTTTTGAGGAGCTTTCGTACGAAAGAAAATAAGCTAAAATAACCATAAAGCTCCGAGCTTTTTTTATTATAACTTATTCAAAACACACTTTTAAGGTATAAAACATAGATTTTAACACAAATAAGCAAGACAAATTATGCTATAAATTTTTCCGAAAGCTATGTTTTACGAAACCCCGTAACTTTAAAACATAAAACTTGATGTTTTAACCACAAACCACAACTAAATTTTCCCTTGATGACTGATACCACATGTAGGAACTAATATATCTAATCTTAACATCATACAAAACCAAGAAAGAAAGAAAGAAGATACGAAAGTAAGAAAAGAAGAAGGAAGAAAGAAGGTGGTGGATTATTACAAAGTGTAAGAATACAAAATGAATAACCAACCCTTCTCCTTGTGTGGAGAAGGGGTATTTATACCACTAGGCTCCTTTAGGACGCCTAGGGTTTCTTAACCATGGGTCGGGCTCGGATTTTGTAGGCTTAAGCCCATAACGCTTACATAATTAGATTAAATAAATGAGGCCGATACCCATAACTAGCCTATTACAACGTATACTAAATAAAAGACCAAAGATTCCATTGTTTAACTCAATATTTTGAGGCTAACATAAGCCTCTTCAAAACAACCTCAACATCAACTTTCTCTTTAGATTGCTTAGGATTTTTGATGATTATCTTTGTCTTGCTTTGTGGTGGTTGTGGTTTTGGTGATAGTGTTTTTGGTGAATGAGTTGTCTTTTCTGGAAGAATTGTCATGACTGTATCAACTAGTGGAGTTTTTTGGACAGCAGGATTCTCTTGATGCACGAGAACATCTACCATTGATTGAACTTTGATTTCAACTGGATCATTCAAAACATCATTCAATGACATGTCAGCATTATCATTAAGAAATTGATTACCATATTCTGCAGATGACAATGTTAGACTAGAACTTGGAAGAGGTACTGTAGGTTTCTCTATCTGTTGCTCAGGTACACAAACTTCAGTTTGCACTTCTCTAGCTTGTTCATTTCTAGCTTGGTCATCTACAGCTTGTTCTTCTCTAGTCTTCTCATCTTCATCTTTCTTATCTCCTACTTTTTCATCTTTAGCTTTCTTATAACCGTCAGTCTCGGTTCTTTCATCATCAGACTGGCCTTTAAGTTCTTCATCATTAGTTTGTAAGAATCCCTCTTCATCATCTGATCCTGAATGTGAACTACTCGAACTATCACTTTTCTCATCGGGAGTGTATGGGACTATGCTAGATCCTTCACCTGGACCTTTAGGATGTTGTTGGAGTATGTAATCATTCTTGCTTTCTTTGGTTGCTTTCTTCATGTCTAGTAAGTATTGAGCAGCACTAGATATACTTTCAACTACTTTTTACTTCATTGTTGAATGATCAAGAGTTCCTTTATCTGTCTCCATGTCCACTTCTCTACCAATGACAAGACTATATTGTCTTTCATTTAAATGACTTTCTTCTTCATCTTCTTTAGTCTCCTCTAAGATTTCTGAATCAACAAACTCTTTAGACCGACCAGTTTCTTCAATAACAGTCTTTATACACTTATTCTTTGGTTCCCTGACTGTCTCCTTCTTCTGCACAACAACTTTAATACCTTCTTGGTGATCAGCCCTTTTCCTCGACCTTTTCCTGGTTGAATCAAATAGTCTGCAGAAGCCTTGATGGTGCCACTCATCATCTCTTCTGGAATTACCACTCTATATTGTAGATGTTTGTTGCGGTTGTCGTAAGGGACTTCTATAGGAAGTTTTACAACTCCCTAAGCAGTGTACCTAACCGTTGTAGTGTAGTATAGGCAAGGCTCGGGGGTTGTTATCGTTCTCTAGGGGAATAGCACTGTGAAGGCCGGATCGAATGTTCACTAAGGTCTAAGGGTTGAAAGAAGATTCTTTTTTTGTTTTTATATTTAATGAAAGCAAGTAAATTCTGGTTTTAGAGAGATTTTGTTTTTAAGCTAATTAATTACTAATAAACTGAATAACAATTATACAATGAAGCGTATTCACCTGGGATGCACTACTTCTTGCTAGCTATCCAATTCTACCTATTGCTTTGTCACACTTGAGATGTAATGTGTAAGTATTTCTTAATTCATGAACGGATTACAAGAACCCGTCGTCTATGTAATATTCCGTTAGGGCAATGCATAAGTAAGGTAGTATGAAGACTATTACAAGGCCTCTAAGAGTATATTACATGCAATTGAAATATCTTAAGAGGGATCAACCATATAAAGGGTAAGGTAGTATGAAGACTATTATCCATGGTATCTTTTCTACACAAT